>JAGDQP010007001.1:4593-22965 GCA_022664845.1 Lepisma saccharinum
TCGAGCAGTTACCATCCAACTAGAAGCTTCTGCGATGGGGCTCTCTCCAGACAACTTTAAGAGAGAGAGAGAGAACTTTTCATCAGAAAGCATATTGCAGAGAGGGTAGATATATCTAGAAATATATGGTATTTTGGATGGGGCTCGCAAATTCATTCTTTCCCGAAAAAGTAAATAACTTAAATTTCCATTTTTCGATAATTCAAATCTCAATCTTTCGGGAAAAAACACATCTGCACATGTAAAGTTGACTCGTGACGGCGAAAGGTAAATTCTGAAATCGTTTTAATTTTGTTTGGACATGTAGTAAACTTCTTGTTTTGAATTCTGCGTAAGCGTCAATGGGAATCATCTATTTTGAAATTAATTCAGGGAAGGGGCACTGCAAGGACCTTCTAGGTCCCCAAAGTGTTTTGACTTACCTAAGCAAAAGCGGGGATCGCTTCCAAGTCCTTTTATTTGCAAGCAAGAAGCCTGCTCGGCCAATTGCTAAGGGTTAGTTTTAGTAAATCTTTTCACTTCCTATTTTCCAGAGTACGTCAGAATGTTTTATTGGCCATACTGATTTACGTCGTCGAAATATTTTGAACCTATGATACTGTTGCGTCTGTGGGAAATTCTATTCTGAAGTTAATTCAGGGAAGGGGCACTGCAAGGACCTTCTGGGTCCCCAAGGTGTTTTGACTTAAGTAAGCAAAAACGGGGATCGCTCCCAAGTCCTTTGATTTGCAAGCAAGAAAAGCCTGCCCGGCCAATTGCTAAGGGTTAGTTTTAGTAAATCTCACTCCCCACGACCTTTACAAAACTTACTGGAGAGGTATCTGTCATAAATTAGAGAAATCACTTTTTGAGCTTATAATTGTAAAAGATAAACGTTCATTCTTCTCTCTCTAAGATTCTAATTTATATCATGAATTCTCGACTAGACTAGAATTGAGAAAGGAAAGATTTTCGATCCTGGATTTTATGTGGATCAGTCACTTCACCTTCACTCTTGCGCGAGCTATCCGCAAATTGTTTGCTGTTAGCCCAGGCAAAGTTAAGAAGTACGTGTATTTTATTAATGTGCCTAAAAGTAACTTCATTAGGATTGGTACTGAGACCTGCTCGGTCTTTGGTTCATTAGGATTACGAGGGTTTCCGACTCTTTTTTCTCTCTTATTTGGCCTGCAACCTGCTCGGTTACAGGATAGACGACTGTTCGTCCTAAAGGGGGGAGTCGCGTTTTTTGGGATATGTTAGGGGGAATGTATCACAATTATGATTAATAGACTTCTCCATTAGAGCTGAGCAACTACAATTTTAAAGATATTCGTCGCTCTGAACTTTAAAGTAAAAAAGCACGAAATAAATGATTAATTCTCTTTGGAAGAAAGAATTTGATTCCTAGCAATATACTAATACCTCGTATACCTCTATTAAGATCTTAAGGAGTAAGGTAGATATATATTTAATAATGTTTTGATCTTCAGCTAGAATTGCATCTTATAAGAAGTCACCAATCTCTGAACACATTTTATTTCACTCGAACCGCACGAAGTTTCCGTCTGGCCCGTTAGGTATTCTGGTTGTGTGGCGTCGCTGCCTATCTATCAGGGGCTATTTTTTGTTTATTACCAACGATTTGATTGACTGGCGTTCGAATCGATATGCTTAGTTTCTAAGGAGTTATTTCGTCTGCAAGAGATCTATTTCATTTTTCGCAGTTCAGTCTTTGTGTCAATCCAAAGACTACATTGTCCCAGGAAGAGTGCTTACCGAGGGAAGTCACCCATATTCTGTTAATTGGGTGTATAAGGCAGAGGCAGGGAGTATATATTTTATGTTATATCGTATTTTGAGTAGGCCACTACACAACAAGCCTTTGTACGTTCAGTGCTGAAGTATCGGCTGACAATTCCATCTAGCTGTGGAACCCTTTTCATGGGGCACTTTTTTCTGGGTCTGTAGAGTCACGAGTTGCCCAGGATCCTACCTCACATTTATGGCATTTAGGCATCTATGGCTCAGGCCGACCATACCTCACATAATAGCGTCTATATGGTTACGCCGTACCATAGTCCAAAAATTTGCACTCTGCGTTTCGTTCAATAGTTACGGTAGGAATGTTGATGCATTTGCCTCTGTATGTGTCTCGGAGTGATAATAGCACCAACGTTCGTTATATGAGGGAACAAATTGTTTGTTTTCCAAGATAAAAAGGAAAGTGCGTAACGAGAATTAACAATATTTGGTCCAGCATATACCCGAAATTTAGAATTAACCTTAATATTGTTCCCATGCCTGGCGCTCTGAGGTGCACTCAGCCTCCTATCAAATTGAGTACCGGAGTGTCCTTGGTATTCCTGGGCACCTTGGGAAGGTAAAGGCGGTCGAGCGTGGGACTGAGCACCGCACCTCAGTGCAGCGCTACCTCCACATTCCCCATGCGCCGTTCACGGCGCGTGCTTTACCTTTTTTTTTATTGTAATCAGTATATTTGCTTATACCTTGAAATGTGTAAGAGATCATTTTACTGTTTTTCTTTTCACATAATTGTCTGATGAAGTGTGTTTTTATATGTATTGCAGGTGGCAGCTTTCGAATGGATCGTTATATTTCAATAATGTAGTACCTGGCTTACATTTGGAAGGGGGATATCAGTGTGTTGCTACATTGGAAAATGTGGGGACCATTGTTAGTCGCGTTGCTTATGTGAATATAGCACGTAAGTATTATATTGTTTTGTCCTCGTCCTTAATCGTAGAAATACATTTTCACTAGTGAATGTCTAAAATATTAATGTTGCCTTTATTTTTTTTAATATTCAAGTTATTTTTGTTTCTGTTCGTTTGGTTTAATTATTTATCCATGTTTTGGTGAATTATGAAATGTATTTATTTTATTTAAACATATGTACACTTGGCATATGTTTACACCACTTGTCAGCATACACAGCTATGTTCCCAGCTATGACTCGAGCTAGAATTTGTATTTTTCTTGGATATGTATTCCCGTGTATTATCCATAGTTTGCAACCCTACAGTTTTTGCTTTGCATATGTATGTTGTTTATCATCACTAGGGCATGCACCAAATTTCATAAACCGACGTAGTGCCATTTGCAATATTTTCCTTATAACTCTAGCTAAAATATCTCAGTGTAGTAGTGCTCCGTGGATTATTTAACGTCAATATCAAGCTTAGCACAAGTGGTAAGTAATTCTTCAATGGTTTGTATTTAAACCAAATAGACTCTACCCAAGATGCCCCTAAGATAACTCAGGATTTTTACGACTCTGAGCGGGACGACACTTGGTTTATTTATCAGCTCTGACTTGGAGTGTCACACCCCAGCAGATGATGTGCAAATCAAGTATAAGAAGAAAAGACTGGTAATTCATTAGTCAGAATTTTAATCTGAAAATTCATAAGGACTATAGACTTGTACCAAACGCACATAGTCTTCAACTATAACATATCAAATACATTGTATGAACAACTTTGAAACTACAAATTATAATATAAAAGTTCTTTATATTTACATTCTTATTAAAGCATCATTAATTCAATAATATAAATATTATGATTTTCAAATAGAATATCAAATCAACAATTTTAATAATTTTTTCAATATCTTTTTTCAGCAACAACAATTATGCCTTCATTTTAAAGCTCTCGAATTTAATTCCATACTCATGTCCATTAATATGAACTATCTATTTACATTGTTGCTTAATGTTCTGCCGCCATTGTGAATCCCACAAATACAAGGTAACCAAAAACGTTTTTGCTGTTTTTGACGTCCCATTGCGCTCAGAGAGAAGAAACAAAATGACGCACGTGCCTGCCAAGCAATCGGGAGTTTGTCTGACCATCGACCTTTAGTAATACAGGCACGGTGCTCACACACAGCAGTAATAGATCGTCCTATCTAAAAGAGAAATGGAGGTCTCGAAGCAGCTTGTTCGCTTATGTTTGTTGTATGACTTTAAAGTAGGCCTGTCAGCTTCCAAAGGTGTCCATATTGGCCAGACCTCCACTCCACATCACCCTCCAGTATGGAGTTCGCCCCCACCTTCACTCCACATCACCCTCCAGCATGGACATAGCCCTCCACTCCACATCACCCTCCAGCACGGAGGTCACCACCACCTCCACTCCAGCTATGATCTGGCTCTCCACCTCCACTCCACATCACCCTTCAGCATGGAGATAGATAGCCCTCCACTCCACATCACGCTCCAGGTTGGAGGGTGAGGGGTGACCTCCGGAGCATGGGCGTCGCCAGAAAATTTTCCAGGGTGGGGCAAGTAAGATTACCCTGAATAATGTTCAGTTTCCGGAACGAAAGCTTGAATACGTTTCGCAAGGAAATTTTTACTTATTGTGTGAGTGACTGCCTGGCGGGTGACACGCTGAAATTTTGCAATTGTAAATTTCCTAGGTTTCTTGTTGGCTTCACTACGCAGGTTCTAATTCTAGCAGAACAATGAGTAAGCCCTTGTTGCTAGAATATTTGTTGATTTTGATTGGAGGTGTTACTGACACTGGTCTAACCCCCCCCCCCCCGTCCCCTCTCTGAAGGAAACACTGGATGTATGTAATCAAGCATCTTACTTGGCAAATTACTGGAATGTCGTTAGTTTGCTATACTGAAGTATTTTCAAAAATGAGATTATTTAAAGCCTTTTGGCATCTTCGGCGTCATACACCTATGCAATTACGGACATTCTGATTTCTCAGCTAAAATAAACAATGCCAAAATCTAGGATATTTCATTTGATACACATTCACATGTATTATTGGAGCCGCTTTCCAAAATTTCATCATTGCTTGTCATTTGTCCAGTATCTTCAAAAATATGAAAACTCACACACTCTCGCACCGTAGGTAGTGGTATGAACTTACGACATGGAGTTCGCCCTCCACTCCACATCACCGTCCAGCACGGAAGTCACCACCACCTCCACTCCGTGATCTGCCCCTCCACCTCCACTTCACATCACCCTCCAGCATGGAGTTCGCCCTCCACATCACCGTCCAGCTCTGATCTGGCCCTCCACCTCCACTCCACATCACCCTCCAGTCCGGAGTCCACCACCACCACTCCACCTCCACTCCAGCTATGGTCTTCCCCTCCATCTCCACTCCACATCATCCTCCAGCATGGAGATAGCCCTCCACTCCACATCACCCTCCAGGTTGGAGGGTGAAGGGGGATTATGTTGGGTGACCTCCGGAGGGATGAACACCTTTGTCAGCTGCCACATCAAGTCGCCGCATATGCCAGGCATTTGGTGAGAATGCCGTGGACGAACACACTACCAGGCATTGGTTCCAGAAATTCCGTTCGGGAGATATGAGCCTTGCTGATAAACCTAGCAGTGGACGACCACATGTGTTGGATGACGAGGCCCTGAAACCAGTTATCGAGAAGGACAGTGGTCTAACGTGTGATGAACTTGCAGAAAGGTTACATGTTTCCGCTGAAACAGTCAGACTGCACCTGCATGGGATATTGAAGTCATACAGATTATGCAAGTGGATACCCCACACATTGTCGGCAGCCAACATGGCACAACGAGTGACAGCCTGTTTATCCTTGTTCACTCGGCATCTTAACACACACATATTTGAACGCTTGCTCATTGGTGACGAAAAGTGGATCCTCTGTGACACTCTCAATCGTACCAGACATTGGTTGTCGTCACGTGACTCGGTTCCTCACACCTTAAGTCCACCTTCTTCACTCACGAAAGGTTATTCTCTCTGTATGGTAGACTTGTCGCCAAGTGGTGCATTACGAGCTCCTTCCACCTGGTCAGACCATCACTGCTGACCTCTACTCACAGCAGTTGGAAAGGGTGCACCGTACATTGCGGCAGGAGCCGGCATTGGTGAATCGCAAGGGTGTGCTGTTCCTCGACGACAATCCCAAGTCACATGTGGCAAAGAGGACCCGGGAGACCCTTCAGCAACTTGGCTGGGAGACACTGTGCCATGCACCATATTCACCGGACCTTGCGCCAACAGATTATCACCTGTTTCAATCCCTCGACAACCACTTCCATGGGAGATCTTTCGCCAATGAGGGAGACCTGCAAACGCACTCACGGACTCCTTTGCCTCGAAGACCGCCGACTTTTATCACCAGGGTATTGTGCAGCTGCAGGAACGTTGGCAAAAGGTGTTGGATGCTGATGAAGCTTACTTCGAAACCTAAAGATATGTATCGTCCACTGTATTGCTCTTTGTTTATCACTGCTCTAGAACGGTAAAAACTTTTTTGGTAACCTTGTATTTATGATAGTATTACCACATGTAATACTCTTTACATTCAGGTTGGCAAACTGACAACCCTTTTACATCGCGTTTTCACTTCTGATATCCGTTATGTTGTTTGAAGATACTTCCACAAACGATATTTTTATGTCATGTATCGTTTCTGCTTTATTCCGACTTAATCATTTTCATCTTTAAAAGGTTCCTCTCCAATATCAGTTAAAATTCCTTGATAGTAAATTATTTATTTGTGTTTTCCAAAATGACGCGCTGGAGGCTACTTTTTAAATGAAAGTTACAATCAACTTTTCAGCCCTCGCTGTTTTCAATTTTATACACAGAGTTACTATAAGGCGCACATGAAGTAACACAATCGGTTTTCCAAAAAATACATTAGCTTAAGCTGGTGTACATTAAGGTTGAAGGATATGAGGAAATGATGAAGCAGAACCTACAAGGTGTCTTGTCGATATTTGATCAAGAGTAATTCATTAATAGCTGTCGTTCATTCATTCAACACAGATGAAGTATAACATTTGGCTTCATTTCTTTTTACGTGCTTCCAATACTTGTACTAAGATAAATGATCTAAGAAAAGTGGTAGACTGTACTGTACCTTTCAAACTGGCCAAGTCCACGCTCATGAAGGTACCAACGTGCAGCACAAAACACCAAAAGCGAGTAAAAGGGATGAACAGAAAGTATGGTGAAGTTTAGTTTGGTACCGACCGCTTACAGATAAATTGAAGGAAATTTACGTTGAAAATTATTTACAACTCACATGTATACTCCCCAAAACTTGGAATAAAAGTTTTTCACAGTTTTAAAACTGTCATGGCCCGAAAGAAACGGATAGTGAGATGTATCAAATTACTTGCTAGTGCAGCGCACATTATACCGAAATGACAAAAGGAAACCTCAGTACCAGGATTAGTAAACTTATTAGAGAAGCTGAAAGCAGTGAATTTCTGACAGCTAGTCTCGCATATCTATATGCCACCCCCGATGAAATAATACGCGTTTTAATAACTGCTTAAAACAGGTTCACATAAGGAACGAATTGTTTACGAACGTATTAATACACATAAAAATCAGCCAAAATTCAGTTTAGACACAAAAGGATGCCATGATAATATTTGCATGTTTCGGGTTTTGTCAAATAAAGAACACATCAAATATCCCCAAAGCCCTTGATTAATAATAATGAATTCGCATAGTATATGTTTATATTCATGTTTCAGTTTAATTAACATTCATACATTGTTTCACAGTATTCCAACAAACCTCTTACCTCATGGCGATCCTAGTTATTAAGGGCCGTGGTGGCTAAATGCTATAGCGCTCCCTCTGGCGATAGGTGTCGTTGGTTCGATCTCTGCTCATGCCATGTGTGCTTTGTGGTGGTTAACACAGTGTGCGTGGGTTTTCTCGGTTTTTCCGTTTCCTCGCACTTTTTTCATTCCACCAATTCATCCTATCATAATCCATCAGACCTGAACAAAAAGTTGCCTAAAGGCCTTACAAATTAAATTCAGTTCAAAAAATCGTAGTTAAGAATTTCTTCTGCTGTTAAACAGATCACAGATTATATGTAAGTTTACGTAGCGAGGACCAAATTCTAAGCGTACCTTCAACATGGTACACTTTCCTCGCTGCCATTCAATCGCCTAACAAAATGGCGATTACAACCTTATAAAACTGCTTCAGAAACAATAAATTGTGGCTCATTAAAACTGATAGAGGGAACAAATATGTAATTCTGACGTAGGAGGAATACCATAGACAGAACTTGCAACGAAACATCTCTGGGCAAGGCTGTGAAACACTCAGTAAGAACCGTATTAACAATATAGATACAAAAACCACGTAAATTGATAAAAGGTACACCTATTTTCGATAATAGTTTGCAAAACCAATTGATAGTTTGTGCACCATCAATTCCCATTATATATGGCTTACCAAAAATCCATAAAGAGGATGTACTGTTTAGATTGATCATTTTTAGTAGACAACAACCAACTTATAAACTAGCAAATGGTTGGCAAACTTTTTAGGTAAACATATGAACCAATTTAAACACATATTATAAAATCTACAGAAGTCAAAGAACATGTTACTTCATTTGTTAACGCGGGCAGATTAAAAATGGTCTCCATCGATATCGTAGATATGTTTCCATCCATACCGACAGATCTTGCAATAACGTGCACAGAAACCTTTCTACGCAGAAATAAATAGACAGAATTTGAAGTACAAGAAATTATGCAATTACTCAGTTTTTGCCTACATAAGAACGTGTTCCAATTTGAAGACCATTTTTATAAACAAAATAATGGCTTAGCTAGGGGAAGTCTGTTGTCCCCTATATTATCAAATATAGTAATGAGCCATTTTGAATATAAATTTTTAAATAATCGGGAGTTAGAAACAATCAGTTATTACCGTTATGTAGATGACACCTTAATTCTTTATAGGGAAGACAAACGAATAAAATTACTTCTTGGACAGCTGAACAGTATTAATAGAAACAGTAAGTTTATATAAAAGAACTAGAAACCAATGGTGTTATCAGTTTCCTAGATTTACAAATATACAGACAAAATAATAAATTTCAAACTATAGTATATCAGAAACCTCCCTCCCTCAGGAGAATAATATATACACGCTAAATCAGGCCACCCTACACAAATGATATAATATTTGGCGTAATTTTGTTTTTTACGTGCTCAACCTTTGCACAACAAAAACAAATTTAAACACAGAAGTTTACTAGATAATATGGATAAGACCACAAAATGGATACGATACATATACACTGTTGAAATAGTACCTGCGCGCACAGTCGCATCATTTCAAAAGCATAGCAGGCCGAGCGGTCTGCGGCGGTAGGCCATCGGCTCGAAGATCCCGGGCTCGAGTCCCGGCAGGGGCATGAGTGTGGATTTTAACATGTAAAGGGCGAATTGTGACGGGCCGAAGTCCAAAGTTACTAGACTGGCCCATATAAAAGTAAAGTTGACAAGTTTTTAATGTAACTCTTTTTCGGATATTCGTCGTGTTTTATTTATACTAAATTTAACATCTAACGAGATTCCGTGACAATGTGAGCAGGAAGGCTTATGAAACGATGGTTTGGTTCAATATAAATAAAACACGACAAGTATCTGAAAAAGATTTTTATTAGTATAATGTTAGACATACGTTGTGAATGTCTTAAAACACGTTTAAGAACAAGCCTATTTAAACAGAATCAATTGATTTGTTTTTCGTAGGATTGCTAGATTTTGACAAGATGCCAAAAGATCTAAAATTATTTCCTGGTCAGACAGCCCATTTCAGTTGTATAATAGAAGGAATGCCATCGGCTAATATTACATGGATCAAGGATGGAAGACGATTGGTTTTGGATGAAAGTAGAATGTGGGTTCTACCTTCAGGTAAGGGTAGAAATTATCTGAGTTCGATTCTATTTGTATAATGATACATGAAGAATATTACCGAGTTGTTCAGTAATCGTATTCTATTAATTTCGAGTTTCCCATATCATTTTGTATCAAAGTTAAACTGTTCGTAAATTTGCAAACTAGTTTAGAGTATACTTGAACTACTGCGAATACTGAAATAGAGCTTTATTGGGAAAACACACACAATATTTTATTTGATTATTGTTTACACATATTTATATGCTAATACATTAATGGTAGGTTCTATTCTTTAAAAGCCTTCTTCTGATGTTAATCATCGATCATAATACCAAAATATAACTTCTCAGACACTTAGAAACGACAATATAAACACACCAAACCTTACAAGAAAACATAGTACGACAAATCTTTCTTGTTGCATAGATGCAGATATTTACCTAAACACTTACAGTCGATGTTATGACTATTTTACCACATGCCACTCACTTCCTTGTTCTTTTCAAGTGAAAATCAAACCTAATACAAAATGTAAAGTGGCATTAAAATAAAACTATTACATAAGACTGAAGTGGTACACAACGCAACCAAGTCACTCCATTCACCATATATTCGCGAACCAGACTACGACATTTTACACACCGCTCCAGACAGGTTACGATTAAATCGAATTTTTTCCTCTCCTTTTGTTGGTTTTCTTCTCTATGTCAAGGAGTCAGCATATACTCGAGGTCCGTCGACCTCACGGTTTAGAAGTCTGTTAGCAGTCCCTTTTAACCGGCGTGTGATTGTAAAATCATGACCTGAGAGAGGAGTCGTAGCTGCTTTCCCCCCGACACCATGTACACCTATTTCAAAAAGGATGACCGCATTGATTGCAGCAATTTTCAGCTAAAAATTCTTTAAGTCCAATTTCGGATATCTTTAAAAATGTAAACCAAAAATGCTAGGTTCGAACCCTGGAAGGAAGGATGAACCTTCGCAATTGGGAAAAATAGTGCAGGTGTTTTTTTCTTCTTCTTTTAAGTGTAATAAGACATGTTGAAATGTTATTAAGTGTAGAAAAAGTAACATTCATTCAAATACGTAATGATACAGTATTTTGAAACCATCCATACATCTGAGCACGTGATCGTTTTGTAACACCTACGTTTCCATACGTAAAAGCATATTTGCAATGAGAGTGAAGACAGCAAATTTAGTTCTCGCATTCATACAAGTAGTACAATAGACAAGAGAGAGGAGAGAAAAACAACAGCATTTGTAACGTATATCAATTTCATTGTATTGAACACCGAAAAGTCAGTCATGTTTCTTCAGAAGGAGTTCTATCAGAAAGAAATAGATAGATGTGTTCATGTTAGCTCAGTGGTAGAGCGCGTGGCTCCTAATCGTGAGGTCGTGGGTTCGAATCCCGTTCTGGAAAATGTATTTTTATGTAATGATATATTCCTCAAAGCAATTAAATAAAATAATAATAATCAGTTTTATATGTATCCATACAAGCATTTTAGGATGTAAGTTATTGTTATGTTTAAAATATAACATCAGAGAAGTGGTGGGTGTTGACAGAACGTCGGTATATTATATGTGAACTTTAAATACCAATCTATATATATCAATCAAAGCCTCACCACTTCCATATGAAAAAGCATTTCAGAGTATTTCTTTACTGAAGAGCAGTTTAGTCTCTTAAAGTGACTTATCGTTCGTGGGGATCATGAGCTTTGGGAATATTAAATTTGTATGAACCTTGGGGATCGTGAATTTGCTGTATGACACCTTGATCCGACTTTGAATATAACAACATTTACTTAATTTGTATTTAACGTTCACTTATAATTTACCGACGTTGCACTTAAAAGAAAAAGAAAAAAAAACATCTGAACATTTTTTTCCCAATTGCGAAGGTTCATCCTTCCTTCCAGGGTTCGAACCTAGCACTGTTTCCGAGGATACCCGAAGTTGGAATTAGAGAATTTTCAGCTCAAAACAGCCTAATCAATGCGGTGAACCTTTTTGGAATAGGCTATTCGTTATGATAGATTAACAAGTGCAGAGACATGATCATTCTATGTGGATGTACGCATCTCATTCTTTTTGTATTCTTGCATGGAATTAGACCACAGAATCGTGGTACCTTAAACTGATGCATATCATGGTACTTTAAACTAATGCATGTTCGTAATTCTACCAAATTCAGCCGCTAATAGGTCCCACTGCAATAGTAGGAATATAAAACGCTCTGAACTTGGAAGATAATTCCTTTCCGAAGAGCTACTTGGTACATTATGGAAGAAATTGTAGTATTGGAAAGATAAAATTACTGTATTGACACTGAACATTGTTTTAAAAAGGTGTGCAATAATTTGCGGGTTTAACTTGATCTTGTAGGCTCTGTTATCTATCGTATAATTCTATTACGAGAGTGGATTTAAAATTCCACATTTCTGTGAGAATACGCACAAATTTCGTGGAAACTATGAGAAAAGGAAATGGAATATTTGTAGAGTGACTTCTGAAGTAAATGTCAGGTGGAGCAGTTGTTACAGTAAGGAAAATGACTTTGTTGTAGGACTCGTGAACGTGTTCTGGTCGCTTTATGATTCGGAAGCTAACAGTCACTGAAGTTTATAATGGCTTTGATAAATCTCTGAGAACAGCTTCAGGGCAGCAGATTACGAAGTATCCTAGTTGTCTTTGTTGAAGGTTTTCTTTTGTCGTGGTATCCATGACCTATTTCACTACTGGTATGATCTGACATCACTGTGCTATCATCAAATCAGTTTTTGTAAACACTTCGGTTTCAGATGGATTCTTGTGCCGTTCGACGGTGCGACCCCCACAGGACTTGCTGATCATACGCCTCTTCTGTTTGCAGCGGTAGACCTGCTTTGACAGACTGTAGTTTGCGTCGGATAGTCCAATGATGTAAACATTCTGACTGAGCTTTTTTGCAGGGTTTTTCGTCAGTCACGCCAGGCAAATACCGGGATGGTACATTCAACTTAGGCCCTGGCAGACCGCATTCTTAGGACCTTTCCGCATCCATTCCCTTACCCTCCCTATCCGACCTGAGCCTTAGATGCCTAGTGGTCATAAATAAAAAAGTCTGTTCAATTCCAACGATGTAAACTTGCCACAAATCTGGAGTTTCTAGTGCCATTAGTTATTACTCCGTGCTTGCGTCTTTACCTAAGGCATTCCAACCTCACACTGACACTTTCCACGAAAGTGCTTTGCGCTGGATTATCAACAGGTAGGAGGGGAAACAATCCAAAATCACCCGGACTTCACTGGTGCAACTCTTCATATTTGTTGACTGGGAGACAATCATATCTTACTTTTTATTGGATTCAGGCTAAAGTAGTTTGTGTATATATACTTGCTTTCTTGTTCTTTTGTGATATTACTAAGAGTTTTTATTGTTTTATTTAAACTTTTCAATAGGTATGTATGTAAATTTAAACCTTAGTACAAAGCGAAACAAGAGCTAGTTGTAGCGTTTGAATGTAGTAAATACAACGATGATCAATCTATATCAGGGCTTCTCAAACTTTTTCACGGACGTACCACCATATTAACGTAGAGAATATTAATGTACCACTAGTCAAGATTATTCTGGAAAAGCATCATTTCTTTATCGCAGAGGCAAAATTACGGACCTGTCGACTTATTCTGTAACTAATTAAGTAATTTTTGTTAATGTAGATACATAGGGATACTTTTTTTTTACCCAATGGATTGCGTTTATTAAAACATGCTACTTTTAAAAGTTCAAATAACGTTGACAGAACGCACACGTTTCTGGTTGTGGTGCTAAATGTTCTGAAATAAACGTACACTTAGGATAAGCAATGAATGTATGAAAATGTTCTGGAAATCACGTTCTTTCCTTAGTGTGATGGATGTGCTTGTTTAACTACACACAGCTTTTTAATGTTTGGTTTCACATCACTCAGCTTTAGTCTTAAATCGGGTTCAACGTTCAACTTACTTCTGTTTGTGTGTTTGACATACATGAAAGAAGAGAATTAACGCTCACAAAGGTAAGTAGTAGCAAATATCAGTATGTTCTTTTTACGTTGTTCTCCTTCTTGGCGGGAAGAGTCATTGTTACATAGTTACGATTGTATTTTGCAGGCAGGCCTTGAATCGATCCTTAATTGTTCTTTGAGTTTCAAGGCTTCGTTACAGGCTACTTTGCCCGTTCGGTCAGTTGGACTTGGCATTCGTCGGGCCATGGATTTGGCGATTCCGTCCTTTTTAGCGTCTTTCAATGGCTCTCGTCGACTCGTTGAGTCTATCCTTCCACTGGGCCATTGCCTCGACCCGGACGCTTCTATTCAAGATTGTTCAGCAAAATGGTCTACGTTAAGTAGATTAAATTCTCCTCTTTTGAATGTCAATAGCTCTCAGTCTTCTTGGGACGATCCTATCATCAAACGTACACAATCGCAGTTACTACAATCCGCTACTTGTCTTGAAGATCAAGCCAGGCTACTAGCAGCGTATTCACCTGAGTCCTGTGCTTGGGGTCAAGCTTTGCCTTCTCCTCCTCTTGGTCTGCATCTTCCGAATAAAAGCTTTCGTATTGCTGTTGCCTTACGTTTAGGAGCAGACATCTGTGTACCTCACCGTTGTCCAGCCTGTAGAGCCTTCGTGGATCAACGGTGCCTTTACGGTCTCTCCTGTGTCAGGAGTGCTGACTACTGGTAGACTCATGCGTCATTCTAGTGTCAATGATGTCATCCTCAGAGCTCTAGTTTCTGCTAATGTACCATCGGTACGAGAACCATCTGGCTGTAGCCGCACCGACGGTAAGAGACCTAATGGAATGACACTAGTTCCATGGAAAAGAGGAAGACCTCTATTATGGGATTTCACCTGCGCTGATACTTTCGCCATTTCAAATGTTGCTCATTCTTCTTTGAAAGCGGGTGGTGCTGCTACTCGTAGAGAGGCCGATAAAAATCGGAAATACTCTAATCTACTTGCTCAGTTTATTTTTGTTGCGATCGCAATTGAATCAAGTGGTACTTGGGACACGGCAGGCCTTAAGTTTATTAAAGAGTTTGATCGGCGAATACAGACATTCCTAGAACAACTGAACCAATTCCGTGTTGTCCAGTTCACCTGGTCCATTTCCGACAAAAGAGTCACATTCCTTGACGTGGACATCACCTTAGAAAACAACACTCTGACCACTTCCGTTCACATAAAACCCACGAACCATGTGCAGTATTTACATTACTCAAGTTCCCATCCTTACCACACCAAGAAAGCGATTCCTTTCTCCCTTGTCCTCAGAGGAGAACGTCTGAATTCCACCACCTCTGCTGCTGAAACTTACAACCAACGCCTCCAGGAGGCTTTATAGTCAACCGAGGCTACCCTTCTAACCTTGTAACCGAGGATCCGCCGTGCATCCTCACACACTCAACCCACTCAAAAATCCAACCTACTGGCTCTAATCACCCAGTTCCATCATAAACTAACCAAGGTCAAACAAATCCTACACTCTAATTTCCACATTCTCCAATCTGACCCAGACACAAGATCAATATTCCCCACCAAACCTAGATTAGTTTTTCAACATCCACCTAATCTTAGAAACATCTTGGTCCGTACGAATCCCTCCTTGACACCACACCAAACCGGCGCACAGACATGCAAGAAACCCAGATGTAAGTCTGCTTCATTTTCATCACTTATCCCACAATCACTATCAATACTGCTAATGGACGGTACACCCTCAATCCCGAGGGTACATGCCACACTCCTAATGTTATATACATCCTAACCTGCAAATTCTGTGATGCCTTTTATGTAGGGGAAACAAGTTGTTCTCTTAACATTCGAATTAATAACCATCGTCACTTCTGTACTATCAACAAACCGGATACCCCAGTTTCCTTGCACACCGAGTCCCACAACACCAATTTTGATCTATCTTTCCTGGTTGCCATAATCCACATTTTACCTCCTACGACCAGCACCTCAACACGCCGTCTGTGTTGGAATGCCTTTATTCACGGTTTGAGCGCGAAAATAAAACCTGGCCTTAATCTTCAATAACTCTAAGCTCCCCTTTTCCTCTGCATTTTCAACACATTTCCATCCACGATCCCACCTTGTACTTACACGCTATACAGTTATTATTATTTCAAGTTTCGGATATCTACGCGCTACAGCAGTCAGTTGTTCTCCAGTTTTGATGCTGTGTCCGCTACGTGTCGCCACTGTCTCTTCAAACTTGTACTTTGTGAACACGTGACTTCCCTCTCTTCCTCTCTACTTGAAAAAGTGTGAATACACAAAATATAGTGACTTTTTTTATGTGTACATGTGAATATGTGTGATCTAATGCGAAAGTAAGCTGTAAGTATTATCCTTTTTTCTCCTTCATTTGTCTTAAATTTACCTTATATATATATACATACATACATTTATCTGAGATAATTGGATATTCATTTATGCTGGCCAATCGGAAGTCTGTTAAGTACATCCTCTTGAACATTTGCTTGAGACTTTCGTCACATGAAATCTCGATTAACTCATCTTTCTCATGAGTTAGCGTTTCTGATAAAGTGTGTTCAATGGAAAATGGATCCTTAATCCAAAATTCTGAAGCAAGATTTTCAGGGAAGTATTGTTCGAAATCGGTAATGAGACTACCGAGGTTAGGTGATCCTTTATATTCACTACCAGTTCACTAGGAAAAATAATGTCATTCTCAGTTAAGAAAGTATCCAACATTGGAAAGGAAATTGTGTTGCCGGTGTTGATTTCTTGAATCATAAAATCAAGGTTTTTTTTTTCTCTCTCTCTCTCTCTAGAGCAGCAATTTTACCCTGCACAACAAACCCTGTAAACCCTTATTCAGTTGCCGGCCGGGTGGCTGATAGGTCTGCGGCGGTAGGCAATCGTCTCGAAAGTCCCGGGTTCGAGCCCTGGCATAGGTGTGGATTTTAACAGCTAGAGGGGAATCGTAATGGGTCGAAGTCCAAAGTTACTAGACTGGCCCATATAAAAAGTTTTTTTTTCTTATTCAACTGGTTGAGGCGGCAAAATCAATCTGTCAAGTAAGCTAACCGGGCAAGCCACAGTTCATCACTGAAATAATTCAAATCGGAGGATGTGTCCGA
Organism: Lepisma saccharinum; assembly: GCA_022664845.1. Lineage (NCBI taxonomy): Eukaryota > Metazoa > Arthropoda > Insecta > Zygentoma > Lepismatidae > Lepisma > Lepisma saccharinum. Next base: position 21,427 of record JAGDQP010007001.1, read on the forward strand.
GAGAAAAACCTGCACTTCTGAACGAAGTTCAAATAGGCGATTCGACATTTTCGAAAACATTTCCTCTCGACAGCCATCTGACTTCAGTGTGGAATAAAAGTGAATCGTGTTCGGCACCCATTTCATTGCACACAATGGAAAATAATCTTGAATTCAAAGCTTTAATGAAGTTGACAGTTTTAATATATGCATTCAAAACAGTCCTCAGAGGGCCAGGCATGTGTCTTGTGGCTAAAGACTTACGGTGGGTACTGCGGTGCACAAATTTTACCTCTGTAGCTACTTCTTTAATTTTCGCAACAACACTACTGAGTTTCCCAGTCATTGAACGCGCTCCATCGGAACAAACACCAATACATTTTTCCCATTCGATGTTAGTATTTTTCATACATTGGTCCAATTTGGAAAATATTTCATTTGAAGTTGTTTGAGCAGGCAGTGGTTCACAAAATAAGAACTCTTCCTTCACTGTTTCCCCATCTATAAATCTTACATACGTAAAAATTGAGCCAGGTTGATGAAGTCAGTAGTTTCATCCAACTGAATAGAAACATATTGTTACTCCGAATTTTATCTACTAACTGCTCCTAAACATTAGAAGACAGATCTGAAATTCTTCGTGATACGGTGTCATTGGACGGTGTCATTGGTTCAGTTTGTTTTGCTGCTTTATCCCCAGCATTATTCTGACCATATCTGTAGCTGATGGTAATATTAATGACTCTCCGATCGTGTGAGGTTTCCTTGACTTAGCTATTCTTAAATTGACCTCATAAGATACCTGAAAAGCCTTGAGTTTAAATCCTGATAATGAAGATATTTGGTTTTCCTTGCGGATAAATCAGCCAGTTTTCTCTGGAAATCCACAGGTTTGTGTTTCAAAACTCCCCATGCTTGTTTTCAAAGTGTCGTTTCAGAAGGAAAGGCTTTATTGAGTGACTTGATAACATTTCGTAACAGATTACACACTGGGGTACAAGGGAGGTTTCCTCTCCAATGTATGTGAAACCATATGATAAGTAACTGACATCGTACTTACGCTTCTTGTTGCCTTCCCTGTCCTCCACTGGTTGTTCTTCGGATTTTGAAGTAATCTTCTCATCCCCGCTAACGGCGATTTCTTCCTTCGGTCTTTTTGAGACCCCACTAATTAACCATTTATGCATGTTCTGGATTCTATCCTCTGACAACTTCACAAATAAAACATCAGATTCGAAAGCAAATTTGTACCTGTAGCTCACGGCTAAACACAGGACGAACGTTATCTGATTGCAGTCTTACTCACGCTTTCAAATACACAGCTGGCTCTGTATATAGGGTGTCCACCCGTCTGGATAACCGGGAAATGTCAGGGAATTCAGTCAAAAGATGTGCATTGTCAGGGAAGTTTCCACTGCTTGACGCTTCAGAAAAAAAAAACAACAAAAAATCAATTAAACTTAAATAATTAGAGCGAATATTTTGCGTTAAGTTGCGAGTCGGCTCTGTCGAAAAAAATTTCGGCTGTGTCGAAATTAAGGGCGCAAGCGAGATTGACTG
>JAGDQP010007001.1:23065-69443 GCA_022664845.1 Lepisma saccharinum
TGTCGAAATTAAGGGCGCAAGCGAGATTGACTGATGCAGCAGGGTGCCTAGGAGTTTTGCATGCCTCGCCTCACCCCTCTCTGGAAGATTGTGATTGGCTTTTAGCGTCAACATGTCTTCTGCTCTTTCGAATAACAGTTCGTTAGTGAGAAGGGAAGTAAGAACGGGTGAAGTTATTTCTTCCTTACTAGCGAGACACTTGAGCGCTGATTGGTTCACTCAAGGTCACTCCAAACCACGTATCACATGTGTACAGGTGCTGACGGCCTTCTTCCCTCGCTTATGTATTACAGTAACGAAAAAATCAGTATTTACTACGTGCATTATTGTATTTTGGTGGGCATCGATAAGAATTTTCTAGAGGTGAGATCCTATATATTTTTAGAATTATAATTTCTTTTCTTTTGTTGATAATGAACGTCGCAGTTTAGGTGATATTGCAAGTGTCTGCAAAATGAAAAGTTCTAGAGGACTGTGCAGGAATCGGGGGAAGAAGAAAATGTAAACATACCTTATTTACTCGAATCTAAGATAAAACTAAATTAATATACGACAGAGTTGAAAAAGTCGATTTTTTAAAAATTTGTTAAAACAAGCAATTGAAAGTCAAGACTCATATGTTTTTCTTTCCGTTGTAGATATAAATTCTTTCTTCCAAGCATTAAAAACTACACCTGGTGCTTTGGAAGATGGACCATAAAAAGTTATCATGCGGACATTTTTAGAACATTTGCGATTAACATCAGCAACAAGAAACGAACTGGTTGTTGTTCTATAAATGTGAACTCGCACACGTGGTCGGCGGAAATTTGATTTTGTCAACAAAGAAGATTTGCAGGTGCAGTGTTTACAAATTTCATCGGTTTGCTCCTACTTAAAATTATTTTTGTCGATGCGTGCGTCGAGTGCTAGTATATTTTTAATTGAAATTCGAAAAATTTAGGTGCACCTTAGAATCGACAGTAAAGTTTTTTTTCTGAGGTGCGTCTAACTCATAGAATCGATGGCGTCTTACATTCGAGGAAATACGGTAGAATTTTCAACAGAAATGCTTACTTTCGTAACAGAACTGTAGACTTTTTTAACTTCATTTGGGTAATTATTTTCTTTAGGGGAACCAACGATTTTAAATTTACTACCATGTTTACGTGTCAAATTTCAAGCTACTTGAAACGTATAGCACGTGTATTTAATAGAGGGTCTTTAGTGAAGTCTAGTACAAGTAATTTTTAGGGGTGGAAACGCTTAGTTTAGAATTTAGAGCGTTTAGAACTTTTTTTCGCGAAGTTACGATTTTCTTGTAAACATTTTTTTTTTAAATATTCGGGTAACATTTTCGAACAATTTTCTGTCATTTGCATGTAATGATATAAATTGAAAATCGCTAGTTCCCCTAAAGTAAATAATTACCTTCATTTGTGTATACATTTGCTGTGATTTAAAAGGTTAATTATTGCCTACTGTGGCAACAACTTCTTGTTTTAGTTTAATGGATATTATTCCGTAAAGCCGATCCAATTACCTTCTGTTCATTCTTTTTTACTATTTACAAGTTATTCCACAGTGAGTTAGGTTAGGTATATACGCATTTTGAAATCTTACACAGGTGAACTGATAATTTGTCTTTCATTTAGAACTATTTTCTACAATTTTAACCATACGAACTTAACAAAGTGCATGAAAAACTTACGTTCGCAGTAATTATTCTTCTTCCCATTTATACCCAATACGCTAGCGCCACTCCTCAGCGAGACGGATCCTTCCATGAACTGTTAGCAGGTTTGACTGTGTTTACATAAGGAAAATTTTGTTTCAAATTCTGTAAGGGATGGCAGGAGATTGATGATTTATTACTCCATGGTAGCGTTTTCCCGCCCCTTCTCTGTTCTACAAAGTCGTTCCAAACCAGAGGGAACGCTGGCCAAACCAAGCTGCTGCTTGTATTTTAGAAAAGGCGACTTTTTTTTCGTAACTTAAGTCCTCACTCAGTTTTTGGTCACAACTGATAAGGGTGGTAGATGTTGAGTTCTGTGTTTCTATGGGCATAGAAAGGGCACTCAGATCAACGTAACTACAAATAAAATGAAAATAACACCTTGTTGAAAACCATTCTAACCTCATAGGTCATGACATTAAATGTTGCTTATTTATTGCCTTATTTTCGATGGTGTAGTTAAAGCCATAAAAACCTATTTTTCCATTTAACTAAATATGATAGAAAAACTTCGAGAGGAATAGGATGCAATACTATTCCAGATTACGCCAAAGGTAAGGCTGCTGTTTGTCGAGTGAAGAAAAAGTAGAGTCCCAGTATTCGAAGAATCAATTAGCCTTGTGATCACAGGCCTAGCCAGGGAGGTTGAAGGGGTCCGAAGCCAATCCGAAATCCCGATTTCTATGTAAAATTAGAAAATTTTTAGGGCAATTATGTACGTTTTGCATATTACATATAAACCCTGGATCCAGAAAGAAGAAGAAGAAGAAAAAAAGGTAGACTACCTCCGAAACGAAATTCAGAATACGCGCCCGCTTGTGGTGTATGTCTCTTCTGTAATTTTCCACTAGAAAATCTTTTGTTTCAAATTATGCACCAATACGTCATTTTTGCGTAGTGAATTAATAACGACCATAATAATATAACCTGCGCTTAAATATTTTCGATGACATCACTTGTGCTTCATTTTTTTCTTCCCCCGGATCAGGGACTTGTGGCTTCTGGTTCTATTCTTGTCGAGAAAGATAATTTTTTGAAAAGCATTCGCGGTCAATACGTATGTTACTATTTTCATAAGGGTTTTTTACACTAAAAATGTGTAACTTTCTAAAGCCCTGTTTGTGAACTGTGTTGCTTTTAACCCCTGGAAAAGTCTTATTCGAGATTGTATGCCTCTGGATTCTACTCCAAGACCTTCCGAATATGCAGCCACTTGCATTTTATATTTGACAACATACTTTATATAATAGCAAAAGTACGCTCAATTTCAAACTGAACTTATAAGTATGGGAGCGCTTATTTTCGAGTGTGAGTTTAGCTAAGTTCCTTCTACTTAAGTTTGAATTGAGTCGCGCTCATTTCAAAAGTGAGTTTACTCAACCCTGGTCGCAAATTATAATGAAAACAGTAAATCTTCCCCACTCCGCCACACACAAAATTGAGTTCACGAACCTTGCACATCAAACACCACATGTTATTCATGGTAATAATAATAATAATAATAGAAAGATCAGTTTGGGCTTGTCTTTTCAGCGTGTTATTTTTCGCCATCGGGCAAAAGTGTTCGTTTGGAACTTGCACAATCAAACATTATTTGTTCAATTTGAAGTCTTTACGCATTAGAAGATGTACGAGCAGGGGATGGCCCTGTGGGATCCCCTGCCCGAAATTAATATTTTTTGTGAATTAAGTTAGTTTCATTTTTCCAAAATTATGAGTTTACGTAAGTTTCACACCCAGACAGATCTCGAAGGCGCTGGACGCAGAAGGCTGGTTCCTGGGAGTCCAGACCCCCCCCCCCCTCGAAATTCAGAGTGCCGTAGATGTACGACCGTGAAAAAGGATTGATGTTTTATAAAACTCCTCCATCCCAGATAGCACACGGACATCCAATGCACGTTCGTTGTTCGTCCATATATAGTCTAAAGAACGTCCAGTGGCCATCCCAGTGTACCTACAATGTCCATCCATATGGACATGATACGTACGTTCATAAGGAGCCCAATGGATGTCAAGATTATATAGCTTTTGTACTACATTACGTCAGCTCCCGGTTACTTCTCGCGGAAAAATATTATTGGTATACATATGAAATATGAACGTTGAGATTAAGGTCCTCTTCTCTCGTTTTCACGTGTAGTTTGAAAAATCTTCATCTGTCTGCGGTGGGGTTCGAACCTACTTTCTTCGAACCTATGATATGTTTTTCGTAGTCCGGTACTATCCTCACTAGGCTATGAGTCGCTGAGTCCTACTGTTTTATTATTCATTTTATGTTACGCGGTAATATTTTCTTTGTAAATAGTGTTGCCCACGAGACGACACGAGATAGAGAAATGGCTATAGAAAACGAGACGAGACAGTTCGTAATGTAAAATATAGATTTTTCCAGACGAGATCCTCTCTGGACAAGACACTTTCGACGTGTGCGATGGGGCGTTGTGGTGGAGGAATATCAGCTTGTCATGTCTTTGTTGATACTCCGACCTTTTTTCACACAGAGCACGGTGCACGTTGAGCAGTTGTTGGTGGTAGCGGTGAGCATTGACAGTTTGACCCGGTTGCAACAGCTCAAAGTAGACGATACCCTGTTGATCCCACCAAACACACAACATCGTCTTCCGTCCGAAGCGATTTGGTCTCGAGGAAGATGTTGATGGTTGGCTGGGATCATCCCACGATTTCTGGCGTTTCGGATTCGCGAAATATATCCACTTTTCATTGCCCGTCACAATCCGATGCACGAACGACTTTCTTCTTCGTCTGCTGAGCAACATTTCGCATGTGTGTTGGTGTCTCTCCAGCTGCCGATCGGTCAATTCATGCGGCACCCATTTTCCGATCTTCTGAACCTTTCCCATGGTACGTAGACGCATGGAAATGGCTGCTTGAGTAACGCCCAATTGCTCGGCAAGCATTTGTTGCGATTGGGTATCGTCCACAGCTTCTGCAATTGATGGTCCTCAAACTTCCTGGGCCGATTTTCACGCTTCTTGTCACTCAGGTCAAAATTGCCGTCTTTGAACCGACGAAACTAATCTCGGCACGTTGTTTCCGAAAAAGCACTGTCACCATAGACCTCCACAAGCATCCGATGCGCGTCGGCAGCCGATTTCTTCAAATGGAAGCAGTAAAGCAGAGCTTCCCGCATATGCTCTTTTTCTGGCACAAAACTAGCCATTCTTACCTACGGAACACTGTGTGTTGTTGTCTGCACTTGCTGATTATGTGCACTGATTCGTGTTGCCAGCCAACTCATCCACACAATAGGTCTGGCGTACCCATGGTAACCTCAAACGCTCACGAATGCCATCTATGGTCAAACAGCGGATTTAAGCTTATACACCTGGTAAAGCATCCCCAGAAAAAGGGGGGAGGGAGGGAGACGCAGGTGAGAACATTCCACAGAAAAGCAGAACATAAAACGCTATTTTAGTGACCCAACGCAACCAGTCCCCTAAAATAGTACAAGGCTCAACACAGCCTCACACTAGTTAATATTTAACACAAAATTAGGATGCACAGAACAAATTTGACAACTCTCTGAAGATTGCTGAAGCATTGGATCAAATATCAAACTTTAACTTCATCTGCAATTACTTTCTTACATCTAAATGAATTAACACTTCGCGGACTGAAATAGCGAAAGGTTGGAAACCTTTCCAACAATACCACAGTAATGGTAATCTGCTTACATCATAATGATACCATTGACACAGGAAATATCTGGTAAATGTGTAATTTATTTTTACTTAAATATGACAAACGCAAGGCAAAAGACTGATTGCTGAATTTCCTTGTGGGGGGAAGGGAGGGGGGGAGTTTCCGAAGAGAATTTCTTGAACATCAAAATGAGCGTTGAAGATGCTGTCAATTTCACATAACAAGAGGGTAATTTAATTATATACAGAAAAGCTCTGTCCAAGTACAGAGAATATAATTCACATACTTATTTTCCAGAAGAAATAAGTTAGTTTACTTTTCAAAACGTAGCAAACATTCTATACTTTAGCCTAGTTAAATCAACATTTACACAATTATGAAAGAATAACATTTATTTCTATGAAAAGATTTCTATTTTACAATTTAGTTTGATGTTCCAAAACGTTGCTAAACATTTCGTATGTAATTTCCATTTTTAGGTAGATTTCGAAGAAAAATATACCTACTGAGATCGATACGATATGAAAGTGTATATATATATATATTAACACTCTAGCGGCCATAATTTTGAAGATATTTGAACCAAATTTTTATATGTTGTTTCTACGCTTAATAGCTCGGTTAAGTTCGTTAATGAGCAAAATCGGTCGCCATCTTGGATCAAAAATGGCCGCCGAACCCATTGTTGTATAGAATACACAGCCTAAACCGCTGGGGCTTTTGAAATCAAATTTGGCATAAAGGTACAACATCACTGTTTGATTACGAAAATGTTACCTAGCTAGTCCAAAGACGCCATCTTGGATCCAAAATGGCGGAAGTAAGAAATCTATTTTCCATATCGTTTGAGCTAGAGATACGAAATTTAACATAAAGGTGTATTGTCACTAGTAGTTCAAGAAAATATTACGAAATGTTGAAAAAGTCGCCATCTTGGATTCAAAATGGCCACTGAACCCATTGTTGTATAGAATACACAGCCTAAACGGCTGCAGCTAGAAATATAAAATTTGGTAACACTATACATTATAATTTGTATGTTACTAAAATATTACATGATGTATCCAAAGACGCCATCTTGGATCCGAAATGGGGGACCTAAAAAAACATTTTCCACAGCGTTTGAGCTAGAGATGCGAAATTCGGCATAAAGGTACATTATGACGAGTAGTTTAGGGAAATATTACAACATTTGTGAAAAGTCGCCATCTTGGATCCAAAATGACCGCCAAAATCCCATTTTGCACACCGTTTGAGCTGGATAAATGAAATTTTACTTGAAGTTGTACTATCACAAGTAGGTCACGGCAATATAAGAAAACTTTCAAAAAGTCGTCAACTTGGATCCAAAATGGCCGCCCCAAAAACCCAATTTCCAAATCATTGAAGGTAGAGAAACGAAATTTTCTTTGAAGGTGTATGACCAAGAGTAGGTTACAATAAATGGGGAAACCTTCCTTTTGGGGCCGCAGGCCCCCCCCCCCCCCCCGTGGGAGGGTACAGATGGATACCATGGTGGTGTAGTGCTGCAGGGAGATTTTGGTTAAGATAAAGGAGGCGCATCCTCTCAATAGCACTGAAGTTGGGGGCGAACCCACTACGGTGGTCTGGGGGCAGCGCTCCCAGCGAAACAAAGCGAATATATATATATATATATATATATATAATGTCTTGTGAGGTATCGTTGAACAGCTCTTGATAAATAATCTACAAAACAATAAATAGTTTCTCATATAAGGCGAGATTTGAATTTCTGATAATAAAAAAAGCTTCGAGATCTACCTCAGCCTGTAGGCCTACCGAAAGGGATTTTTTTTAACTTCATTCAGCCTAATCTTCAATACATATAATACAAACATGATCTACTACGGTTGGGTTAGGTATTAATTTACAATATGAGTTTCCATGAATTGTCTGACTTACGGTTCGCGTACGTAACGAAGAAGCTTTAAACTTTGCAAAATACTAAGATAAACATAGGGAAAACGTTGAATCTCACGGTTAACAAAGACGGACATGTTGTAGATTCGTGCAATTCAAACATACCAGTACCGAAAGAGCAAACAAAAATGTTGAACGGAAAAATAACGTGCATTTGAACGGACGCATCGACTATAGTGCAAAGTAAAAATATTTCAACATATGAACCAAAATTTTAATGTGCTGAAATTTCGCTTTCTAAAATAAAAAGACGGGTTTCTGGGAGAGAAAGAGGAATTTCAAGACATACATCATACATACCTGAATTTAGATAACCGACTCCCGATGCCTATCAAATTAAGCAGACATTTTTACGGTGCACATTACTTCACTGAAAAACCACACCAATTTCCTATGAAGAAAACACTGAATCACTTGCACACAGAAAAGGGGGGTATCAGCCACACACAAATTATACTTTTATTTATTTCAGAAAAACCAGAAGAAACCATTGCACACACATATATCACCTCACACACTGATGGACACCACTTCACACAAACAAACTGCTGTTAAGATGCTCCTTCTCGTCCACTCCCGGTTCAAGCCATTATGGAGGGTGAGAGACGCCAAACTGCAGCAACCGATTCACAGTTTCTTTTATAAGGAAATTGGAGAAACAGCTTCCCAAAAGTTGTTGTAATTAACCAGTCGATGCTACTATATATATTATTATAATTTTTAATCGCTGGCTGCCCTACATTTTTGTTTTATATATGACTTTCGGAGGCAGCGTAAATTCTTCTCAGCTTTGCTTGTTCGACGATTATGTTCTAACTACTGACTGACCCTCAGCCAATCAGCGAAGAGAATCAAATTAGACAACCGGGAGAGGAAGGGTGTGTGGCTTACCACTAAAATTTCAACGAAAAATAAAACAACAATCAGATCTTTTTGTTTGTTTTTGAAGATTTTCAACGAAAGAGAAATAGTTGAAGAAAATAATGTAATAAAATATGCAAAGAAATATTCAGAAATAAAATGAAGAAACAATAAAGATAAAATCCCGCCAAACAACAATGAGAAGGATGTTCTTTACGGCTAATCTTCATTGTCATCTGGACAAATAAAACTCTTTGAAGAAAACTGAAGACGGAAAAACTTTGCCGACAAAGCACGAGCAAAAGGAGAAAAAGAAGACACACAAAAAAGGGGATAGGGTAAGATATGTTGCGACTAAGTGAAAATGGGTCGCTACGTATTCAAATATATAAGACATGAGTAAAAGTTTAATATTTTCAGTTTAGAATAGTTTATCATTTTACATGTAATTACGATCCTTATAGGATCCCCGTTCTTAGATAAGATAAAATGAATTGTATGGGCGGTAACAGCACTATGGCATACGCCCTTCCCGACCTCGTTCTTAGTGTATGCATTAGCATTTCACCTTTTAATCATTGAATTTAATATTGTATATGAAAAATTGAATTTAATATTGCATATGAAAAATGCCTTTCATAGGTTTGAAATTGCTTGTCAGGAAAAATTGCATATTTGTCAGGGAAAACCGGGAAATGTCGGGGAATTTCAAAATTGAGTTTGAGTGGACACCCTGGTATAACGACCTGCCTTTTGAAATAAGGTCTTAGCCTATTGTTGGGGTGTCTGAGAGGTTTACTACAACAATAATAGCGACAATACAAACAGTGAGATATCGTTCCCGCTGCCAAGCCTTACTGGTTAAAATCAAATTCTATAATATGAGCGATCGTCAATTGTGTGTCTCTGTGTTGTGGTTTGTTAACAACTTTGAACATTTTTATCTTTCCCGACAAAAAAGCGGGTTACATTGGGGGAAAATTATTGGAATTAGGTGGTTTTATCAAATTGCTGATTTCATCGGATTTTCACATCTTGAGCTTACCTAAAAACGTTTCTGTAGCTTTTAGCATGACGTGTGTGTGGGGGGGATGCGCATGTGTTTGCTTGTCCAAGATTCTTTCGCCCTTATTAATTCAATAAGGGGGTTGAAAATAAAAAGAAACTCTGAAGCCTTTCGGTTTTATCAGACTAAAGATGTTGGGAAAATTCCTAATGTGGATCTTCGACGGCCTCACTTCACATTTTCGCCTCAAACAAGAAAACATTTTCGCAAAACTTTACAGACATCACGCGTACCACCCAGCATACCCCGCGTACCACCAGTGGTACGCGTGCCACAGTTTGAGAAAGCTTGATTTATATTTAATAAGGTGTTTTGCTGTATTTGGTATTGTGCCATATTTGATAGTGCACGAACCATCTTATCACGCAGCTGATAAAGATTAATTATCATCCAAAATTTATACATTAAAAGATTAATTTACGGAAGTATTCAAATAACTTTTCCTTTTGTAGGTTCCCTTGAAATAGACGAAGTAAGACTCTCGGATGAAGGCATGTACCAATGCAATGCAAGTATTCTGGATCAGTATCGTATAAGTGATAAGGCTCGCCTTGTTGTCGACAGAAATAAAGGTATGTCGTGAAATTGATTATTGTATATATTTTTTTATGTGTGTGTTAATTTACTTTATTTGTTGAAGTTCAAGTTGTAACACGATAACTTAGAGTTCTATAGGGATTGAATAACTTGTGTGCAACAGTTGGAGAAAGTGAAAGCCAAGTAATTTACATATTTTCGTTCAGGTTGACAATCAAAAGTTCTGCAATCATATTTCGGTTCCATCAGTTTTCCGGCATGAATGTCGGAGCGCATTTTTAAATTTACCACGTTGGCGCGCCATTGTTTTCTGGAGGCCCCGTTTATGGTTTAACGGCTCTGTACTCCAGAATCAGATGTTTGGTCATGCTTACTGCCGTCTGCACACAGTAGGGTTTACGTGGTACGTATGTTCGTTTTTTTCACCTCAGGATGGCAATGCATTAGTTAGATTTTTCTAATATTTTGGCGTTTTTCATATATATAAAAAAATATTCGTAACTTCTAAAAATCCGGCAGTTTTCAGGTCCCGAGCTTGCCGGATTTTTTATTGTTAACCTGTACAATCCCCCATGTCGTCAAAAGCAGAACAACTTACAGTTCGTTCCCAGTATTCAGCATTTAACCAAAAATCGGGCCGTGAGGAGGTTCGATGTTAGTTTTGCACTTCTTTCTACATAATGTAATTCAAACGAGAACACTAGTACCAAATACTTCGTACTAGATGGTAATATCTGTCAAACTGTTGACACTTGCATCGTTATGTAACTGTTTTTAAAATCAAACTGAACTAAGAGACGTACTTCCTTAATTAACTATCTATGATCTTCAGTGCTTTATATTACACTTAAAACTCTGACGTTTCGTTTCTTATATGAAACTTCCTCGGATACGGATCACGCTAGAGAATACAGTAAATATTATAAACTAAAACCTTATGCTAGCTCTCAGTTTTCACTTTTTTGACATACAACTGTCAGTAAGCATATTGAGTGGGAATAATACGTATTACATCACTGAAGATGTCCTTGCGCCCAGGAGAAGCGAATAATCTAGTAACTCTGTGGTAACAATAGTATTCTGGTGACTTCCATAACGCGTGGTGGCTTCTGAATACTCTATAATCTTAATAGAAATATTTCGGAAACTTTCGTGCTTGAACTTGGTGAAAAGTTGCTCCACTATTGCTCAACACTTGATTCCAACAATGTCGACGACTACGTTCAACCACCGCTTTTCTCTGCACGCTATGCTGCCCATGATAGTAGTTAGCTTGATAATTTTTACACTGTAAATCGTTGGAAGTATTTCGACTCCAAAGTTCCGAATTGGCATTGTCTCTCATAAACATGGACAGAAAACTGCATGACATGAAAGGTTGGATACGTAATTCAGTCCCCGAAGACAGGGCATTCAAAGTTCATTACCTGTATTAGAGTTTTTCTTTTCAGGTAATTTCCATATTCTTTTGCTGTTTAGAAATTACCAGGTTTGTGCATTTTTTAAAAGATCACTAAGACACTGGAATCCAGCTGGTGCGTTCTGTCATGTGAATCAGTCATGTTACCTATAAAGCTCTTAGCTTCTGTGGAAAATTAATTCAGTTCCTTTCTACGATTGTGTTTCTGCTTTGCTAAAGAATTGTCCTTCATTTACAATAAGAGTGCAGTACAGAGTACAAGCAGTGTCTCTTTCATCTGTCGCTGAGATCGCAGTTTCAAAGGTTGTTTTTCATGTATGACAGTTGTTAAAGATGGCATGCGACAAATATGCGTATGCTAACTGTTCGGATGTTAGTAAAGCTTTGTTTCAACCAGGCTCTTCGTGCCCCCTCCCTTTCCTCCCTTTCCTCCCTTCATGTTTCTAAGAGCTTATTGGATTCTTTCAAGTTCCGTTGTCAACAATGCTAACCGTATGTTCTTAAGTTTTAATCTAGTTTTAGAATATTCTATCGAAGTTTTCAAACCAGAATTCTTCCTGCTGAAAGTTTCTCTTTTAAGTGAAAGTATGCTGTTTATTTCTTTCTGCTGGTTCCCTAAAGTTTCGAAATTTGGTTCAGCGCCATTTTCCTTTTCCTGACACTCATTAGGTCCCTTGTAGCACCATTTGTCATTTGTTTTTGGAACTTAGATGTAACATAGGAATGCATTTTCGTTGCATTTCCTGGCCCGCAGTTTTGAACGGCAATGGTCTGTTTTGAAGACACCTTCCCAGCAATGTGATTGCGTATTTATTTGTTTTGTACGATTGGGACCTCTGTGTTTTGTTTTTTGTTGTCTCTTCTACTTTTGTGTTGCCTCTGGCAGATGGTCTAGATACGAATTCTTAAATTCGTTCAAGATTATCGCATAATTTACCAACTTTATTCCAACATAGCTACGGAATAGAAGCTTATCGGATGAGTATGTAAACTACATGTTGACCGACCGAAAAGACAATGCCCAGCTGCCACTTCAGCACATCATGGTGATATTACAATAATTTACCAAAAAGAATTCATAATGCTCGATATTTTGTAATTGTGTGATTTTCAAATTAATATTTTAACACGAAAATTTAACATTTCAGATCTTAATAAGAATTTCGCCTACGTATAGGACACTGTCGCATGACTCGTGGATATCTGTTGCGACGTTTGGACCCTTCGCATTGTAATGATTGCGATGAAGTTTTAAGTATTGGTCACGTTATCTTAGATTGTCCTGGCTATAATGTCGAATAGATTGTCCTTAATTTTTTTTTTATCTTTTTTTAAAATAGGTGTTTTGCCGAAGGTGTATTTCCTTGTTCTTGGAAGCAGATTAATACTATACCCATTCTGAAATCTGGAGATAAGACCCATATCTTTTCATACAGACCCATTTCTCTTTTATCTATTTTGTCTGTGGTGTGTGAAAGAATCATCAAAGATAGACTTCATAATTTTTGTCTCACCCTGTGTAGACTCATGCTCAACATTTCTTTCTTCCTGGTAGTACCACTCTTACCAACCTGTACTTGTTACTCTCTGATGCTACCAAATCCCTGTCCAATAACACACAACTTGATGCCATCTATCTTGATCTTAGTAAGGCTTTTGATAGAATTGATTGTAATCTTCTTCTTTATAAATTCTTGTGTATTATAATCGTCATGTTATTGATATCAATTGCTGTGTTATATGTTGTTTAAAATTTCATTTCACGTTATTTAGTTTGTAGTGATGTTATTTAGTTTGTTGCAATGTTATTTAGTTTCTGTGTAAAACGGCAACTCCAGCTGTATCTGAAACTTAATAATAAATGAAATAAATATAATCATCTCAGACAGCGATATAACATCTCCAATGACATGGAGTCAGTGTTAGGGGATGAATCGGATGTTTTACGAGAGACAGTATGTTTGTGTCTATTTGAGTTGATTATATCCCTTAGCTGTTAAGTTTTTTATTGTATTATTCTCTTATCTTGTGAAGGCCCATTTACAGCCTTCTCATTTTTTTTTTTTTTTTTTTTTTAATAACTAAAAGCCATATACATCTTTACGTTTTTATTAACTTTTATACTGATCCTTTACACCAGCAAACTATTTCTCTGAAGACATTTTACACCTTCAGTTTTTATATGATTGTATTATTTTATTTTCTTAACAGCTATGTTTAGACGTGGCAAAGATAAGGGGTGGGTTTAAGCCATATTGCTATTACCGTCCATTAAATTCATTTTATCTATCTATCTGATCTATCGTGTGGGGTTCATTGGAAACTCAAAACTATTTTGCGCACAAAATTCAGTGAGTTTACGGGAAAGGTTAGGATACCTTTCAGGAGCAGACGATGATTATATATATGTCTTGTAGGGTTGAAAATGTTTGTTGTTTGGCTAGAATATCGAATGAATTCGAGAACTAGTACAGCTTGGTAAATTTAAAACAAGGCAGTAGCTGTATAGTGTGTCCTGTAGCACATAGAAAAGATTTAGGTATCATGTATTATCTCTGTAGAAGTAGGCTGAATCGTTATCTTCAATTTGCAAGCAAAGAAAATCCAACAAAATAACGTTTTAAATGAAACTGAGCGCCGTGCTATATTGTATTAACAGAACTTGTTTTTTTTTCTTTTTCAATTCAGAACACGCAGTGAGGATCTCTCAACCTACATTCATAGCTACTCCACGAAGTATTATAGTTTCAGAAGGTAGCTCCGCAACATTGGACTGTACAGCAATAGGAATCCCTAGGCCGTGGATTACGTGGCTGAAAGACGGTGTGACGATTGATATGGCGTAAGTATTGGCTATGTGTTGAAGGTAATGGAGATAATGACTTTTACTTGCATATTAACGCACATGACATGATCAAGTTTCCAGTTCAGTATATCCCCTCTCCTCTCTTGTCTTCTTTCATTCCTATTATGTGACCACAACTTTGTCGAAACGTTACCACCTCTCTCTCTCTCTATGTATGTATATATATATATATATATATATATATATATGTATGTGTGTGTGTGTGTGTGTGTGTGTGTGTGTGTGTGTGTGTGTGTGAGTGAGTGAGAGAGAGAGAGAGAGAGAGAGAGAGAGAGAGAGAGAGAGAGAGAGAGGGAGGGAGTGAAGTAGGTAGATAGGTAGGTAGTGGAGGTGAAGTGCCCGTACAGCTGTCTTCATCTCCTACCTATATATGTTTTGCTCTTTTTATCTTACATAGTGTGTTCCTGAAATAAATGGGACAATTTCGGGAGATGATTATTCACGCCGAAACAAGAGAAAAGTTCCTCTGAAGAAATTTCAATCATACGTAGTTTCGGAGATACAAGCGCTGCTCGAAGTTCACGCTGCATTGTCGCAAATTACATTATATATCTTCAAATAATTACGAAAGCGGTGTCAGCTTAGCAAATCTTAATCTAAGTAGTACCCAATACATACATTTGAGCAACGCTTACATTGATATAGTTTACAGGAGATTTCTATTCTTGCACTATTAAAACATCCGTTTCTTGACAGTGAAATCCTTACGTTGCGAAATTTGTCTATGCGGCATTACCCAGACGTATGTACTGGGTACTGCTTTTATTGTGATTTGCCAAGCCGATGTCGCTTACGTCGTTACTTGTAGAGATATATAATTTGTGGCGATTTCGCTGCAACTTTTAATGCCTGTATCTCCGAAACTACGCATGTTTAGAAATTTTGTTGCGAACTTTTTTCTTGTTTTGACGTGAATAATCACCTCCCGAATTTTGTCTTATTATTTCAGGGACGTAAAGTATATGTGATACCATTCATACCACACCAACACAGCGATTCCATGTTTTTTTCCCTAAGAGAAGCGCCTGAATTCTGCTAACACTGCTATTGAAACTTACAGCTCACCTTCTGTAAGCTCTAGTCAACCGAGGTTATCCATCTTAACTTGTAACGAAGTAGATCCGACGTGCATCTTTGCACATTCAACCCACCCACACTCCCAACATCAATCCAAACCTTTGGCTCTAATTACCCAGTTCCATCCTAAACTAACCAAGATCAAACAAATCCTGCAATCTCACTTCCACATTCTCCAATTTGACCCAGACACAAAATCAATATTTCCCACCAAGTCTAGATTACCGGTAGCGCTTCCGGATCCCCCCAATTTTAGAAAAAATTTTGTTCGTACAAATCCTTCCTGCCTGCCACCCCTAACGAGAGCCCGCATATGAAAGAGACCCAGATGTAAGACCTGCTCTATCTTCATCACTTCCCCGACTGTCACTATGAATACTGCTAGTGGTCCTCACACCTTAAATCCTAAAGGTAAGGGTGTATTACCTCCGTAATATACATTCTAACCTGCAAATTCTGTGATGCATTTTAAGTTGGGGAAACAGAGAGAGCCTTGAATTTCGTATTAACAGCCATCGCTACTTTTGCTCCAGTCTCCTTACACATCCAATCACACAAGTCTGTTATTTTGATCTTTCCTTCCATGTTGCTATAATACACATTCTGCCCCCTATAACCAGCACCTCAAGACGCCGCCTGATGCAGGGAACCTTCATTCACGATTTGAGGGCGAAAATAAAACCTGGCCTGAACTTTCAATAACCTTAAACGCGTTTTCCTTTGTTTTCCCCCCTCCCACCTTTACATAGCATTTTCAATACTTATCCGTATACGATCCCATCCTGAAACTTATACGTACTACATTAGTCAGCTGTTCCAAGATTGATGCGTCGCCCCTGCGTGGCGCCACTGTCGCTTTATTCATTTGTGTGTGTGCACGTGTCTGTTATTTCTTTGTACGAACCAGTTGAACTAAAAGTTCAAAAATTGGTAACAGTTTCTGTATTTTTATGTTTTTTAAAGCGATTTCTAGAAGAAGTACAAAGTAAACTATCATGTGTAAGTATTCCCATTTTTATTATCCTTAGTTTTTCCATAAAGTGCTCTTCCTGATTTTATTTGTCTTATGCCTGGTTGCATAAAACTTTTTAATCCTGATCTAGGGATTAAATCTACAAGTCATAGATAAAATATTTCTAGAGATATATGCAGTGAATTCCCATTCGTTCCTTCCTTTCCATGCCACCTGCTGTTAATTCAGTCGAACTAAGAATGAAGTTATGTTAGTAAGCCATGCGCAATATCTACATTTTTAATCTATTGCGGACCAATAAAGTTAAGTGTCAGATACAGAACACGAACTTCATACCTTCTTTCGTTTTTAAAATCGAATGCAGAAATAATTATTGCATACTAGCTTTAATACATGTCTAGTTCGATTGAACTGGCACCAGATGGCAAGAAAGAGAACGTTCTCGGTGCAGTAGAAAGTCGGCTTTTTATGCAGGCGCTAGCCGAGTGTTTTGCTTGCGCTTTTTATGCTTTATTCAGGCTTGCGCAGAAACCTGAATCAATTTTCGTAGATGTTAATTAAAATTAGTTTTTTTTTCTTTCAAGATTACAATGTTATTCTTCATATGTTCGGTACTTTCAAGAATTGAAAATATAAAATGTGAGTACCAGGCCCCGCGAATTAGTAATTTGAAGAATATGTACATTCCGATTGGCTTATTCCTACTTTTTAAACTTTGCACATAATCTGGTGAACTTCTATCAATATTTTTTTTTAAAAAAAAGTAGGTTCAGAAAAATAGTAATGGTGATACAATAGTATTTTTCATTCGTCTTTTCACTGTTGCTTTAACTGTGGAGGAAAAACAGGAGAGAATTGCCAACTGGTTTTGTGGGTTGGCGTTTTCTAATTACATAAATGGAAATTAATATAGCAACAAAGCAGGGATTGTAGGGACAGAATCCTAATTAACCCCTGATGAAATAATTATAGTAGAAAACTTAAAAGCACAATACTACATGAAAATAAAATAGCAGAGGGTATAAGACATTTATGGATGAAAGGGCATTACGAAACGGCTCAACTAATAGACAGAGTGTATGTCTGATGAGGATCTTGGCTAGAAGGTCGAAACGTTACATGTAATTTAATTTTTTACGAATAATATAGTCTTGTTCAGCAGTTCAGTGTTTTTTGATCTTAATTGCAAGACGTGCAACTATGTTTTGTTGTCAGTTAGCATGTATGAATATGTAAATTATGCAAACTTATTATTGCTACTAGCGGATGCCAATAATTACTTTGCCATTTTTTCCACAGTGCATTTATTTGGCGTGGGGGCAAATAGCATTTTTATTTTCAGATTTCTAATATAGCCATTCCCTTTATGGCAAAAAAATACGATCGCTAGTATTTTCACGTAGAATGTTGCTTCACAAGAACAGATATTTGGTAGAGGTGCCAACTACTGTGCTCATCATATGTACGTCTTCAGTTCTCGAAAACATTTAGTGGACGTGAGTGCCAATAACTGGGCATGAACGGGGTCCAACTACTGCTTAGAGGATGCCAACAATAGGTCATTTTGCTGTTTTGAAGAAAAAACTAATAAAAAATACATGTTCTGCATTTTTATTGTTTCACTGTAAAATTAATTTTGGCAAAGATCAAATAGTTTACTGTGGACTATGAACAGAAAGGTAAAGCAGCAATAGATCTGCATTTCAAGTTTCAAAATAACAGTGGTCTAAAAAAATTGCCAATAACTGGTATGTTTACTCTGGATTAACTAGTGGTTCAATTAACACAAGGTTTAAATGTTTTGAGCAACTAGAAGTTAAAGAACCTTAAATTATTATTTAATAATTACTAAGAAACCAACTATTACTATTATTATTATTAGTAGTAGTAATTTTTGTAAAAGTAAATTCAGACGTAGGTAGTTTTCTTTAAATTTTCTTTAATTTCTGATGCTTCTGTAGGTAAATTTTTCAACGCCGGCCACCTGGCAACACTGTGCCTATATAACTACTGATAACGTTGGAAATTTAAAAAAAAATGCTACTCCTTTTTCTTTTCCTTTATTGCAAATAGGTGTTTGATGTTTAAATTCAATTAACAGTGTGTTGTGCCACACTATGTAATAATAATTTCATCAAGCAGTGACGTGTCCTTCTATCTTTATCTTGCTTTTTTTGCATCCAAACTTTCAAGAAGGTTTAGATTTTTTGATCGAGGAGTAATCTCACAATTTCGTAGAATTACGAAATCTCTAGTTACACCCTGAATTGATCCAGAATGTATGTTGTTGCAATAGTAAATCCCTGCTTAATCTTGATCTATAGGTGGACAGAATTTTATTTCACAACCTGGCATAGACATTATAGATAAGAATACTCATCCCTTAAACTACTTTTTCGCACCTGGTGTCAGTCCAGCCGAACTAGGAATGGATTAAATCTAGTATGAAATACTGTAATTGTTTCTGCATTCGATTTAAAAACGAAAAAAAGATATATAATGCGAGTTCGGTTTCTGATACTTCAGTTCATTTGCCCAGAATAGATCAAAAGCGTAGATATTGCGCATGGCTTACTAACAAAACTTCATTCTTAGTTCGACTGGACTAACACTAGGTGGCATGGAAATAAGGAAGTATGAAAATTCGTTGCATATACTGTGTATATCTATAAATATTTTATCTATGATGTGTAGATTTAATTCCTAGATGAGGATTATAAATTTTTTTGCAACCGGGCATTAGTGATATATATATATATATATATATAACTAGTACAAAGGAAAGCCGGGAAGGCAATTTAAGGTAAAATTCACCTTATATATATATATATATATATATATATATACAATCTAGTACAAAGGAAAGCCGGGAAGGCAATTTAAGGTAAATTTAAGACAAATGAAGGAGAAAAAAAGATTACTTACAGCTTACTAACGTATTAGATCACACATTTTCACATGTACACATAAATAAAGTCACTATATTTCGTGTATTCACACTTTTTCAAGTAGAGGAAGAGAGCGAAGTTCACGTATTAACAAAGTACAAGTTTGAAGAGACAGTGGCGACACGTAGCGGACAAAACATCAAAACTGGAGAACAACTGACTGCTGTAGCGCGTAGATATCCGGAACTTGAAATAATAATAACTGAATTGCGTGTAAGTACAAGGTGGGATCGTGGATGTTGTCTTAAATTTACCTTAAATTGTCTTCCCGGCTTTCCTTTGTACTAGTTATATTATCCCTGTGTTGGAAATGACTCAATGTAATTGACAAGTGACAATGAAACTCATGAAATTCGCAAATTTCATATTGAGTAAGAAATACATTGTTTTAAACTAAAAGTCTTAAAGAGCTTTGTGTGCCACCAAAAGAAGTTAGCCAATCAGATTCTTTTGACACTTTATCATTTCCTATGTTGTAATTTGAACTTCGTTGAATTAATGTTTTCAATATATAATGTTTTTACGTGGATTGATGTATCTAGAAATTGGATATATTTACAGGAGTTTGTCGCAAAGAAAATTAGGGTAATTATGATATACTTTTCAGTAGATGGCTTTTTCCTAGATTCCGAGAATGATGCAATTAGGTGTTTCCGAATGGTAGCCAACAATGTCAGCAAGTAAATCTTGGGATAGCCCTGTCGTAATTTGAAATGCAATTCTGTACTGGGATAAACTGTTGTATCAGGCATCCAATTGGGAAAGCTTTACTAATAAAGTCTATATTTATGGCATATTATTGTCAAGTAAAGCGATGTGCATTGATCAGAATAATACACGTTTCAATAGTAAGCTCGGCTTTTGTTCATTTATAGTAACTCACTTGTTAAGACGCAAACTACGAATATAACGAACTCACGCACAGCGATAACAATCTTTCTTTTAGTAAGAAAACTTCATTTAACTAGAAGCATAATAAGTAAAAATAAGAGTAATCCCCCATCAATCCTTTTCTCTCGTCTACGTTTGTGTATTCTTAACTATACCAAATCAGTTGCTCATGAACCTTCAATAACTCTAAGCTCCCCTTTTCCTCTGCATTTTCAACACATTTCCATCCACAATCCCACCTTGTACTTACACGCTATACAGTTATTATTATTTCAAGTTCCGGATATCTACGCGCTACAGCAGTCAGTTGTTCTCCAGTTTTGATGTTTTGTTTGCTAAGTGTCGCCACTGTCTCTTCAAACTTGTACTTTGTGAACACGTGAACTTTGCTCTCTTCCTGTCTACTTGAAAAAGTGTGAATACACGAAATATAGTGACTTTATTTATGTGTACATGTGAAAATGTGTGATCTAATACGTTAGTAAGCTGTAAGTAATCCTTTTTTCTCCTTCATTTGTCTTATTCAGTCGTTTTCTAGCCACAGCTGGATGAAGGCCTCCCCCCTTTCTTTCCACATATCTCGGTTTGCTTCTACCCTAATCCATGTAGCTCCTGAAAAGCGCTTGATTTCCTCTACCCACCTTGCATTTGGACATCGTCTCGGTCGTTTCTTTTCTCTGGGAATTCAATGTAGTATATTCGTCGTCCATCTTCCATCTGTTTGTCTAGCGATGTGACCGGCCCATCTGTACTTCATCTTCATCACAGTCTCTATTATATCTTCTATCTTTGTTTCTGCGCGAATCCATTCATTAGTCTTTCTGTCCCTCCTAGTTATGCCTAGCATGATCTCTCTGACATGTCACTATTGAAATTAGAACATGTTAATTTAAAAGCTAAAGATCAGTACACCATTTCAAGCCAAAAAGAAGCTTTGTTTACGTGGTAAAGGTTTTCAGCCAGTCAGAAAGTTGAGCTCTCTTCATGGTGGATTTTGATGTGATATGTTTGACAAAAGACTGTTTAAACGCTACAAATCAATTGAGAAAGTCTGAGTATCGATTCTTGTAATATATTGTGTATGATAGCATCCTAATTTTAGTTATAGGATTCAATGTCAACAGATATGAAGTATTGTTGTAGATTGCACTCTTATGTGATTTCAAATATACGGATATGGCTGGTTTATTTGGGAATATCAATTGAGATATGACGTAATTAAGAAATAACTGTATATTGGCTAAAGTTGAGCAACGTTTATTTTATGTGGTTTAGACACACCAGAAAAGTAAAGGATCTAACCTGATTTCTATTTTCGGCATTATCTTTGTGGTTAAAGAAATTATTTTAGTCTAAAGAACCCACGTAATTAAAAGAAAAGTCAGATTAACGTTAGTTGCACCATATAATAAATGGACGACGAGGATGTTCAGTTTCGATTTAGGATAAAGTACTTTCAAATCAGTGCTCAATGTTAATTGTTAAGGATGTTCAAACACTGACGTTGTTTAGATAAGTAAAGAACACGAATTGCACCTACAGCATTTAGTTGAAAAAGCAAACTGACAGAATGTTGACAACGAAACGTATTGGACAAAAGTGATGCATTTAGCATTTTTTTTTGAGTAATTGGAGAGGACAAACGACACAATGGTTGCAATCCATTATAGGTAAGAAAGCTGATGATACTTTATTGGAGACTAGAAGGCGAAATTTCATTCAATTAGGGCAGGATTCACAAGAATCAATATTGAAATTTGTGTCAGTCCTTAAGACTCAAGCTTCTTTCTGTGAATTTGGCACACATATTGACAAATTTGTGCTTGAACAATTTATATTGGGACTAAACAATATTGATTGTGAATTACACTTATTATCAATTACACTTATTATCAATACCTAGTGTGACGCTTTACATTAGCAATTATAACAATAGTTGCAATGAGTAAAGTACAAAATATGCCAAAAGAATAGCACAGTGGTAATAATGAACGTAGAGTTAGCATAAAACAAGCGAATGAACACTTTATAAGTGTTAATAAAGATTATATACAGCAAAATAAGCGTGTAAATAAGTGCACTGGTTGCGGCTTACAACATAGAATACCAAATAAATGTCCAGCTTGGAATAGTACTTGTTTTTTGTGTGAAAATAAATATCACTGGGCGCGTTGTTGTTGTACTAGAAAAAGACCAGAGAATATACAGCACAAACAAACATCATCAGTAAGTAATCCAGAAATTGACGAGTCGCACAATAAGAATGAAGTAGTCGGTATTCTAAAGTAGTCGGTAAAGATCAGCAACAGCAATTTAGTAATAACAACAGGAATATTGTTACGATTAATGAGCAAATCGATATAATACTTATAGAAACTACGCATAGTGATGAAGAATCACGAATAGAAAACATTCATGTGAATCAAATATTAATAATATAGCATGAAGTATCTAAAAGAGAAAGAGTAAGACATGAAAAGCAAATTCAAACAGCAGGGATGTCGTTAGTCGACAGTATTACGCAAACAGAACGGCGACATGGGCAAAACGCTGCGTATCAAACTGAGACAATAGAGAAGTGCAGTGATAAATAGGAAAGAAGTTACTGAGAAAATAACAGAACAATTAGATGAGTCTAATGGTAAGGAGCTATTTTGAGAAGAAAGGAAAGAAGACTATGAAGAAATTAGAAAAGAATCTTGTTAAAGAAGTAACAGACTTGGGATATGAATCAATGATGAAGCTTTTCAGGCTCAAAAGTTAACGTTTCTTTTCTGGGTAGATGCTGGTATGGTTGGAAAACTTCGAAACACTTTAACACAAATAGTGCAGTCAGTAAGGTGACCGTGAATCAAAATGGAAGTCAATGAGGGACAAATGTTAAGAATCAAGTAAATGCGAAATTAGACACACAACCTACAATTGTGAGTAAGGTAAATTAAAAGTTCACTAACATTGAGGAGGTACTTATTCATCTAGGATTTGGACAGTATTTGGACATCAGGAAGAACTGGTATCAAAGAAGAATATTTGGACATTGTGGATGAACTGAGGTTTTATTCAAGAGATTGAAGAAGATGTGATGTGAACAAGCTAATTCAGGCCATGGATTTATAATGAGTATATGGAAAATGAAGTGGTATAATTCTAAAAACATTCAAGATAGTAACTGAAACAAATACTTTGATGACAAAAAAATTAAGATTTTATTATGGCGCAATATTATTGTTTGTGACGTGAAAGATATATTGATGGTGGATTGATTGAGGAAAGGTGAATTGATATGAGTCAGTATTGAAATAAGAACGTGTTAATTTAAAAGCTAAAAATCAGTACACCATTTCAAGGCAAAAGGTTGTTTAAATCTTGTTTACATGGTAAAGGTTTTCAGCCAATCAGAAAGTTTTGCTCTCTCTATGGTATATTTTGAAGTGATACCTTTTACAAGACTGTTTAATGTATTTAACGATCGCATGGTTTTAGAACTGTACAAATCAATTGAGAAAGTCTGAGTATCGATTCTGATAGTAAATATTGTGTATGATAGCATCCTAATTTTAGTTGTAGGATTCAATATAATGTTTGAAATAGTATGCAGCAGGATGGTCAACAATGTCAACAGATATGGAGTATTGTTTTAGATTGCACTGTTATGCGATTTCAAATATACGAATATGGCTAGTTTATTTGGGAATATCAATCGAAATATTACGTAATTAAGAAAAGTTCAGCAACGTGTATTTTATGCGGTTTAGACACACCAGAAAAGTAAAGGATCTAACCTGATACCTATGCTCGGCATTATCTATGTAGTTAAAGAAAGTACGTTAGGCTAATACTTTCCATTGCTCTTTGTGTCACTCTTAATCTTTGAGTCGTTTGCGCATTCAGTGTCCAAATTTCACAGCCATGCATCATTACATGTAAGTCACATTGATTATAAACTTTACACTTGAAACACATGGTAGTTTGCTTTTAAAAATAAAGTGAGTGTAGTCTTCCAAACGAGCTCCACGCCCTTTTACATCTATTTATTTCATCCGTCAACTTAGCATTCGATGTTCTGAGCTGCCTTAGGTAAACATACTCATCAGCTATGCCTATTGTCTCTCTGTGAATCTTTATTTCCTTCTTTTCATCATGTTGATTGTACATTCCTTTTGATTTACTTAAAGTCATTTTAAGTCCTATTTTCAAACTCTCATTATACAGCTCTTCCATTCTGGTTTGTAGTTCTTCTCTTGAAGCAACAACTACATCATCAGCGAATCGTCCCTCCACGACCGCAGAAAACAGTTTTGTAGAAATTGAATCTCTTTGCCTTAATCCTCTTCCAACTTCAATTTTTTCACTCTCTTGATGTAGTCTAATGACAGATGTGGCAGTCGAGTAAATGTTTCTCAGTAACTTGGTGTATGCACTTTCCATGCCGTGATGTTTAAATGATTTAAGTACTGCTGCCAAGGAGACTGAATCGAAAGCTTTTTCAAAGTCTATGAAACCTAGACATAGTGGAATTTCATATTCATTAGTCCTTTCCGTAACTCTATTTAATGCATGTATGTGGTCCATTGTGCTAAATCCACGACGAAATTCTGCTTGTTCCCTTCCTGGTTAAAATCTAAGTCTTGTTCAATGCGATTCAAAATAACTTTGGTGAACATTTTGTATAGAACTGACAGTAGACTAATTAGTCTATAGTTTTCGACGCGTTCTTTGTCCCCTTTCTTTTACAATAAAATGACTTGCGAGAAAATCGAGTACATACAAAAGGAAATTTCTATATACCGTGCACATTAAAAGTTAAACAACAGGTTGGTATCACACATACATACAGACTCCATAAAAATGGCTTCTATAGATGTAGTTGGCATGAACACACCAATTCCCATTGATTTAGCCCTTCAGGGCACGGAAACGTTATTAAGGAAGCAACACAACACTGAGATCCAAGTTCAAGGAATTATCCAATTATTGGAATTCTGTCTATCCAAGAATATCTTTCAGTTTGAGAATACGTACTACATACAGAAGAATGGGCAATCCATTATCCCAATACTAGCTGACATCGTCATGAATCACCTTCAAACTCATATATTAAAGCAGTCCGAACGGAAAAAGGTCAGATATTACGGGTTTGTTGATTCTTTGGTTCTGTAAACAGGCAATAAACAATTTGAGTATGTATTCCAACAGCTAAACCAAATACACCCTAACCTAAAATTGACTAAAGAATTAGAAGAAAATTGCAATATTAATTTTTTTTTATATTAACATATACAGGCACAACAACAGGTTTCGAACTAAAGTATACCGCAAATCTATCGCAGGGAACCAATATAGACATGCCAGGTCGTTCCATTCTAATCAAATAAAACACAACGTTTGGTTTAATTTCTTCTTGCGAGCATACAATCTGTGCACCAACCAACATGACCTAGAAAATGAAATTCAGCGAGTGATAAATATTGGCTAAAGAAAGTTATATCACAAAGCATAACTCCTTGAATGGAACAAACAGGCTAAATTACGCTTTACACAAAACAAACAAGCGAGCGACAAAAAAGCAGAGAACCACAAATGGGTTAGTTTACCTTCTTAAACAACACTAACCAACAAATTAAAGAAAATATTAAAGAAAAACAACCTTAGCCAATATGTGTCCCTCCCATTACCACGGAGAAACGTTTTACGTAATTTAAAAGTTATTTTGTACCTAAGAACGAAAGTATAGGGGTATATACTGTTATATGCAAATGTCAAGATCGATATGTAGGCCAAAAGTAGACGCAAAGTTTCTGTTAGGGTTAACGAACACGTTCGGGATTCCAAGCACCCACACCCCACTTCAGGCGTATCCCAATATCTAAAAAAAAACACACAACATAGCATTACTGATATATCCATTATCCATAAAACAAATTCGGCTATTGAAAGAAACACATACGAAAGTGCATATATTCTAAAGTGTAAACCAAAGTTAAACATAGATACAGGACCAATGGACAAAAACTGGATTCCAATACTTAACAAAACACTCGATTGTCAAAGATAACATTTTGTTTATTCGTCTTATTCTGTCAAAATATTCAGGAGCGTTTGTTGTTGTTTTTTTTATTGTTTATTTATACTTCACTTTCATACAAATGCGAACACGGAAGTGACTTCACATTCTGGCAACACTGTTCTCATACTCTGGATATTTCAACGAGCAGTTCAGCATTCTCAACCTTACTCAGCACCATCATACTTATCCTTTTAATCTTTCCTGTCGTTTGATAATGCGAGCACACCTATTCGCGAAATATATCACGAGTTTATTTATTAGATTGTGTCTAATATACGAGAGAACTAGTTGGACACCAACAGGACACCATCTGCGTTTATTCCATTACACTTCGCATCGCGCCGTACTTTCGACTTGTCAGTATCCTAACAATTTTGAATCACCTACCCTAGTTAGAGATGCGAGCAGTATATCTCTATCCTCTTCGGCCAGCAACATCTTAGACATCGTCGAATCTCATGGTATATATATATATATATATATATAGTGTTTATTTTTTGCTGCAATAGGAACCTTTGTACAAATATAAATGCGGATTAAATCGTTTCATTCCAGTTTAAAAATAACTACGCACTGATGTTCGTCAAAGGATCCACGAAGATAAATAGGAAACTCCCGAGAGATTAGTTATAAACTCTGAGCACAGAAAGCCATTAAATGCACTAATAACAGCCAAGAAGGAATTAAGTGCACTACTAATCCTACAGGTATTCGGTGGAAATTCCGTCCACAATGTAGGTAGAATTTAGTACTCGAACTGACAAAAATGGAAGGATAAAATAGGGAAAGGGGTTAATGGCACTGGTCACTTATAATTATAAAAGAGCATGATATCCAAAACAGACTATATTTAAAATCGTGTTTTTGGAGATGATCGCGGTGACAAGCGTTATGTATTGGTTAATAATCGGAAAGTCGTTAAAATTAGAGCATAGTTATTAAAAGCCAGTTCCGTTAGAATTTTAACATTTTTACAGACAGAGCAGAAGGGACAACAGTATATTTTGGTGCTTAACGGTCACCCGTTTTTGCAACAGGATTGACGTAACCAGCCTGGTTTTCAGCCCTCAATATGTTATTTTTGGCGGGAAAATGCTTGATCGAAGTTTGAAATTTGATTTAAAAAAAAACAAAAATACGACTTAAACATAAACTAGCATAGATTGCGTCACCGTGGAGTGTTCATACTGTATACTACATTTAAAGTTAATTATGTAGTAATTTCAGTATATAAAATATTTCATAAACATGAGGTGAGGAAGGCACTTCTGTATGGCATGAATATTAAAAATAAAGGTAGCTAATTTAGAGAGACATTAAACGTTGGTACATTGTACTATTTTTCACATGGAAACCTTTTTATCTATCAGAGACCTGGATAGCAGATTTTTAAAAATTGGTACAGGCAGCTTGCAAATAACGAAAGTCCAAGAACAGGATAGAGGCCAGTATCAGTGTCGGGCAGATAATAGAGAAGATTCAGTTGATTCAACAGCAACAGTGGAAGTACAAGGTTAGTTTTAATGGGTTATATGTTGATTGGTGGAAGCCAAAGGAAAAGGCTTCCAGGCTGTGAAGTATCTAGTTGCATGCAGTGAAACCATTAATGTGGAAAAAGTATCTGCTTACTAATTCTTTTCAGAATTCTATACTGATTTGAGTGCTTTGTCTATATTATATTTTTAAGGAATATTACAACTATCTCGTTATCAACGGTAGATTAATAGAAGTTTTCGGGTGTTGTCTTTTTTTTTTTTAATCTATCAGATAAAAAAAATTCATAATAATATTGGTTAGATGACCGTATTTTAAAAATCGTAATAACTTTGTGTTTAGGTATGCAGTTTTTTAATTACAGCTTTATTTGTCCAGATATTTTTGGCACACCTCATGCTTATCCTCAGGAACACATCAACTATTCTTGATTAAATACATATATAGAAAGTAAAAACGAAAGTAGGAATTAATAGAAATATGTGAGAAAGTGCATTAAAAAACAGAGAGAAAAAAAAACTGTATATGTTAGCGAATTTTTGTCCTCAACTGTTTTAGTATTCCCAGGTTGCACATACAAATATCAACGAATATGTTAATGGTAAGAATTTACTAAATTGATAAACCCGTCAGTTACATAATATTGTTTGATTAACAGAAATGTGTACTTTGTACATTATAATGTGAACCCGTATAGTATGTAAATGAATATTCAGATAAACTTTATATTTTGTTTATCAGTGGTAATATCTGTACAATACTAAAGATTACTAAGTTGGACATTGTGGTAATTTGTGTTTCCTGAGTAAATTTAGTAAAGAAGATCCAGATTTGTGCAAATTGCCCATATCTGTAATTCCGGACATCTGGAAATGATATAACATGCTTTTGTGACTGATGGTCAATATTTGTTTTGAATTTGTGAAATATCCTGCCAACGCTATTTTATCTTGGTCGTTACGTAAATGTACTTGAACCGTATCAGGTCTGTCACTAAAACTCATGTTATTTTATAGTTTCCTTTTCATGTAGTTTGTACTGCTTTATTATTTTCTTCCCATTTGTTAATCTGTAATCTCTTTCAGGAAGCTAGTTTTTGCTTCCCGGTTATCTGTGCCACTCGTCCGTACCGTCACCGTTCAGTGTTTTCTTCCACACCTTCATGACCTAGACGCATTTGTTACTTGTCTGTGAGTTGCTGTTACCGCCCATACAATTAATTTTATCTTTATCTTGTCTGTTAGTATGGGATCCAAGCCGATTTACGTTACAGTTTTCTCCATTTTTTTTAACTGCTTTTCGGTGATCATGCCTTATTGGCGAAAGGTAGCAACTTCTTCATTTGTGTACAGTTGCAAGGCCGTGGAAGAATTTCAACAATAAAGCAAGAGGCGTGAATCCAGTCATTACATTAATCTACTGAAGATACTTTTCTCTCATCATGTTTGATAGACTTACTTTAGAAGATGCAGTTAACGTCAAATTGTCAGTGATTTTTAACTTTGGACCTATTCGGAATTCCTTAAATAAGTTTAAAAGGCTGAAAGTTGTAACGGTTGGTGCTATGCTGTTAAGTTTATCTGTAAAATGCCACTTTATTTATATACAGCCTATAGCTGTTAATACAATGGAGTTCTCTTAGGACTTCGTGGGATATCCTTTCCTTGTCTATGTTGAATAATCGTACTTCAAAACTGAGCTAAAGCCTTATGCTTATGAAGCTTTTACCTTCAGACTAACGTCCTCGGAAATATAAGGTGTGATAGTCTTTATAGCTACTGTTAACGATACTCACTTGGAAATTAAAAACAAGGTTAAGATGTATATCACTTCTTTATTAGTAACGACTCCGATAACCAAAGGGTACGAACCTATTAATGCGAGTCCGATAGACGAACTGAGGATTTACAGTACGTACAAGTATTTATATAGAATTTTGCAATACTATTTTTACATAGAGGTTTACACTTTCGGATATAGTCCGGTTAATAATAAACCAATCAAAACACGAATACATACATTGTCAAGGTAACGCAACAGGCTAACTACATACATAGAAATTTCATATCTATACGCTGACATACTGTCTCTAAACGTGTCTTTTCCGAGACCGAGTTGTACAGAAGCCGTGTGCCAAAGCTTCATAAAGTGCATAACATTGTGTATTTTATTTTACACTTTGACACACAAAAATATTCATAACTTCAAAACTATCGAAGATATTAACATCACATTTTCAGCATATATAAAACATATAGAGGGTATATTTGTATGTGATTATAAGCATATGTAGAACTTATACGAGGGTATATTTATATGTAATTATTAGCATGTACTAGGCCTTCGTACATGAGTGTATGCCGTTATAATGTGATACGTATCTGAGTTGGGTTCGGATTTATTAAGCTATTCATATCAGTAAAGAAATAAGGCCGGTAGAGTATCTAAAGTTCATCCACGTTTATTATATTGCAACGGCAGATGAGCCAAGTCGTTCATCATATAGAATTTATAATGTTAGGTAATACATAACAAGTTAGCAACAATGTCAAAAGTTGTCTGGAAGTACTAGCAAAATCCCTGGAAGTAAACCAAACCATGTAGATCTACAAGTTTGCACGTATATGCGAATCTGTAGAACATCTGCAATTAACAGTAATTATATTGTGTTTCAAATATAATTACTCGAAATCTCGAAATTCCCATAATCATAAATATAGCTGGCTGCTACCAAACCATGACATCTAACAACGATGCTGAAATCCAAAGTTCTGAAAAGTAAAACAGGCACAGTATTAAACAAGGTTAACTTCCGGATCTTGGACCAAACTATATGCCCTCAACAAATTCTGTTGATAAAATAGTTCGTTGTTAAAAGCATGCACATAATAAGAAAAGTTCATAAATTCACTTTATACAATACCCATTGTAATTCTGTATGAATTTATTGATAGAAGATTTTGTTTATGTGAAGTTGAATGGCATATCTTAAATTTTGTAAATAGATCTGAGTGTGCTTTTATAAGCTTGGATGGTGATTTAGCTTTAGACATGGCATTTGTATTTTTATTCATTACAGTGCCGCCCCGATTTTTGAAACACCCACAAAGTGTTTATGCATTTGAAAAGGAAGATATAGAATTTGAATGTGAGATTTATGGAAAACCGGAACCAAATATCTATTGGATGAAGGATGGTGACATTATAAACCAGAATGAATACTTACAGGTACATAATATGTTATTGTTGTATTTACGTTGTTTAATACAATATTTTGTTATTTTTTTAAATTTATTAAATACACGAACTTAATTCATTAAACACTAAGTGAAAAATCAGCCAAAGTATCCTCATAAAAGGAAAGTAATTAGTGCACCTGCTATTCTGCGCTTGAAGGATTTGTTTCATTTTGCCTTTTTTTTTTTTTGTTTTACTATTTTCTATTTCTTTGTAATTTGTGTTCAGGTTGCTTACTTCGCAACTTCTACCATACGTGTAAATATTTGGTGATGCGTTAAAGATATTGTGGTCCTTTGTTTATTTAGTGGTGCTTAATTTTGTATTATAGAGGAAGACTGATACAAGTCCACTTTTAGTTGAAAATTTGTTTTATACACAAGAGCATAGATATTTGACTGCTTTTTATTCTGAAGAAGTTATCTATCTCTGATGCCGTTCTTTACCGGGTAACCCAGTAAATTCCGTTCTTCCAAACAGTGCTAAAGACAGAAACGTTTCATTTTAAAAGTTCCTTTCCTAAGAAGTTTTTAAATGTGGACGTTCAGTTGGGAACGTGGTGGCTCTCTAGCGCCTGTCCTCTCTCTCTGTCTCCTCTCCTATTCTGTGAACACGCTTCTGCGAAACGTTGCCTCTTTTCTTTTGTGTTTGTGAAGCTTTTGTATGCCTGTCTTTGCACCTTAACATGTAAGTTCCATTTTTCTACCTTATTTTACCATCTTTATGTATTTACACGTTAAACTTTGTTCCGACCACGTAGTCGCCACACCATTTCCTTGTCCTTTGTCCGTCCTATCATTCTTTCCTGAGTTACTTTCGACGTTCCCTATTGAATTTTTTGCCGCTTGTTTATTCGCCCCCCTCTTTTCCCCTGATATTTATAATTTCCATAATTATTAATTTTTATTTTATCTCTTTCCTTTCCTTACGTTATGTTTAGTTTTTGTTTTAGATTTTTTTTTATTTGGTTTCTTTGTGTTCCCTTCTTTCAGCTTTACTTGATTTCCTGCACTCCTACCAGTACCATGTTCTCCAAACCTCTTTTGTTCTGGATTATCCGTTTTCGCACCCACACACTTAAGTTTTCCCGCTTTCTCTCACATATTGATTTTCTGCAAGTCTGCTTTCACCCAGGACTTACATCTAAAGACCTAACCCCCAAAATCCCTTTCTCCGGTTTCCCGCCATGTGTTCGTCACCAATGGCAACATGGTGGCTCCCTAGCACCAGTCCTTTCTGTACGTCTCTCCTGCTTTGTGAACACACTTCGCGAAACAATGCCGCTTTTTTTTTTTTTGTGATGATTGTGTACACCTGTCTTTACATCCTAACTGTAAGTACCACTTTTTTTTACCTTATTTTACCATCTTCTCTCAAACCTTCCTTCTGGCCTTCGCTATATCGACTACATTGTCTAGTCTTAATTGGGACCCACGGTTAAGTCATTGGATACTAAACTGCACCTTTCCCATCAAATTCACTTCGTCTTTCTTCAGGAAAAACAGAACTTTCCTAGATGTGCATGTCTGGCTCAAGAACAATCGACTTGAGACAAGCGTCCACATCAAACCTACCAACAGTATGCAATGCAATATCTCCATTTCAATAGCTACCATCCACAGCATATAAAACGTTCTTGGTGTCCAAGGCACCCACTTCTTCTCTGACGACCTACTTCAAAATTATTTCAGTACCCTCTCTTCAGCTCTCACCGACCGTGGAAATTTTATTCACCTCATCCATAAAAAATTGAACCGTCCCAGAAATCACCCTAATTCCAACCCGCCTTCCCGCGAAGCTCCATCCTCTCTCAATGTTCTCTTAGTACCATCCAAGCCTTCAGGCCCTCCAGAAACTCTTCAAACTGGCGCACCCCATACTCACTGCGTCACCTGAACTGAAAGTTTTTTCCTTGTCATTTTCCAAAATAGTCTACCGTTGACGCCGAATCTCTACACGATTCTCACCAGAACTGGACTCCTTTAGCCCCCTCCACAAACCTGGCAAGTGGAATAGACCTCGCTGCAGAACCTATCCTATTTTTTATCCCAGTGTGACCTTCGAACATCATGTCACTCATAAGACATACTCTTTCTGACACTTCGGCAGTCGCATATCTACTAACTTCATTTAGTTCCTACTCTGTAACCTATGTTTTGCCTTCTCTAATAATCCACATCAACAACCATTTCTACTCCACCAGATCACAAATTCCGCATCTCCCCATGCTTGAACACATTCCATATCACGGCTGCACCTTCCGAGACAGCATCCTGAAAATTCTAAATCCTTACTTACCTGCTACAGTGAGAAAGAAATGGGAGCATACGTACATTCGCCAACCATAAAACAGGTCTTAACTACATGTAACTCCCTGCTTCGCGGTTTTCTTCTTCTTTCCCTTCTTCTTCGCCGGTGCCTGCTTCTTCCATTGTCTCTTCCTTCCGTCTCTATTTTCACTTTTATTTTTTATTCTTTACCCCTTCATCATCATTTTCATTATTATTATTATTCCTTTTCCTTGTCCCTGATTCTTTACCCTCTAATTCTTTTAGGAAGCCTCTCACATACTCCTAGTAACCTCCTCACTTCCTTCTCCATTTGGTGTTTTCTCCGGCTCCTTTAGTCATTTTCCCGCCTCCATAACCTGGCCACTCTTCACCCAGCATCAGTTGGCAACATGACGGATCCCTAGCACCAGTTCTCTCTGTCCATCTCCTCTCCTATTATGTGAATACGCTTCTGCGATACACCGCCTTTTGTGTTTGTGAAACTATGTAGACCTGTTTTTCCACCCTAACATGTAAGTACCATGTTTCTACCTTATTTTATCATCATATATGTACATATAAAATATTAATTTGTTACTATTTGAAACTCCATAGTTCGTTACTGTATGCCAATTTTTCAGGTGGTGAATGGTTATAACTTACGGATACTTGGCCTGATGGAAACGGATGCAGGAATATTTCAGTGTGTGGGCTCGAATCCTGCAGGAAATATACAAGCACCAGCTCAACTAATAGTTCTGAGAGCAGGTAATGTCTGTTATATTAAGGTATATAATGTGAGTGTATTTTATGAGTAAATATGTCGCATGCTAACATAGTCTTGAAATCTTGACAGTTTAATGTGTTTCTTTCAATGTACTTACCGGGATTGGACCAAATAGCTGATTGGCCGGGAAGAATGGCATATACATCATCTAATAGAGCAACTTAGACTGATTATAACTACCCAAAAATTATATCCCCAATGAAATTTTTACATCACTTCTTTTGAACTTGAAACATTCTAGGAAAAAAAAAAAAAAAAATCGTTATCTTTACGCAAGCAGCTGATTAACTGGGAAGAATCGCATGTACACCACCTAATAGAGCTACCTATACTGATTATTATAATACCCGAAAATTGTAACCCAATGAAATTCTAACGTCAATTTGTTCGAACTTGAAAGATTCAAGGAAAAATCGTTATCTTTATGAAATTCTTACAAATTTCAGTAAATTAATTAACAGTAGAACTAAATAAGACTAATCACGTTCAAAAATTTTCGATTTTCAGTACAAATGTCACGTTTTGTCAACTTGAAATAATCGATATATTTAAAAGTTAACATGTTCAACGGAATACAAATTTATATTGCGAAAATGTGCGCTTTGTTGACAAAAATGTGTAAATAATAAGTCACTAACCGTAAATTGTTGGGACTTCGTCCGACAAGCT
Organism: Lepisma saccharinum; assembly: GCA_022664845.1. NCBI lineage: Eukaryota > Metazoa > Arthropoda > Insecta > Zygentoma > Lepismatidae > Lepisma > Lepisma saccharinum. The sequence continues at coordinate 57,547 of JAGDQP010007001.1, forward strand.
ACGGCTGCTTATTATGGAAGTCACTTCCAGATCTTAACCTACGGCTTCGAAATCCACCGTTGGTATCCGGGGTGTCTTTGATCTCATTCTTTCCTTCATTGAATCGTTAGAGCCATTTTTGGGCTGTATTGTTTCTAATCATACCTTCACCTTCCACAGTACAAATTTTGGTGGCTGTTGCTGCTGTAATGAATATTTCCTTTTTAAGTAACGTAAAAGTACTCTAATTTTGCAGAACATTTTCATGTACATAAATCTGCAGTAAATGAAGTTTTATGCAATGTCACTAAGGCTGTGTTTATTGCTGTTCAACTAATCGATTGTAAAAACCGTGCAAATTTATAAAACTTATTAATTTTTAGATAAATAATCACACTGATTTCGGTCACGTAAGTACCACAGGTTGTTTTTTGCATCATATTTTTACTTGTTGGAGTTCTAGAGTACGTATTACGTACATTAGATAAGATACTGTTACAAGCTGTAATGTGCTAAAAGTAAACGTACTGAATGTTAAGCAATATAGTATTCAAATGAAGGAAACATTGTATTAATATGTCACAAAGCGGGGTTTCTTTTCGGATGTAAATCTTTGGATGCAAGATGTACTGTACTGTGAAATTAGACGAAATGCATTTTCTTTATATGGATTGTCGCTTTAGTAGCTTTGGTAAACTTTATTTTTATATGGGCCAATCTAGTAACTTTGGACTTCGGCCCGTCACGATTCGCCTTTAGCTGTTAAAATCCACACCCATGCCTCTGCCGGGACTCGAACCCGGGACCTTCGAACCGATGGCCTACCACTGCAGACCTCTTGGCCACCCGGCCGGCTTGTCGCTTTAATGTGTCTTTTAAGGCACATAAGAGCATTGCAGTATTATTTCGTTATGGATATTATTGTTTCTTCCATATAAGTTGTCCTATTCACTTCGTAGAAAAACATTCTACAGAAGAATATTAATTTTTAAATAAAACCCTCGTGGAAAAATTTTCTTCGACTGTTGTTTTACTCCTTTGTACAGTGCTGAAGTAAATTCGTAACAGCATATTACTTTTTCCGGTTGTAATTAGAGATTTTTTTTTTGTATGTAGTGTTAAAATTGAGTCCCTTTCACCTGAAATGGACAAATGTCTTATTGTGAAAGTATTTTAAGTGTTATAAGAAGGTAATATTTAAGTATTTGAAGATATTTTCTAGAGGAAGCATCATTACCTGAAGTTATATTTTTGTTTTTACCACTCATTTAGATCTCGGACAGACCCATATTCCAACCGTGTGGCTGTGGTACTTTCTTGTATTGGTATTCAACTGCAAGTAGTTTAAAGCGGGATGTTAAATGAGAAGAGTAATTAGAATGTCACCAATCAAAGCCGCTGTTCCTAAGTTGTTGTTATGCTGTTACGGCTATGGTAGTACTAAATATGGAACATGAAACTGTTGCGTAATATTACTGTATTTGGTAATTTATGTAATTCTGTCACAGGTGAATCTCCGCCTGCTAAAGATGTTCCAACTGCCCCACGAAATGTGAAAGCTGTTATTGTTTCCACGAGGTTTATTACGTTGAGCTGGACAGAACCTCTTAAAACAAATGGAGCCATCTTCATGTATTCTGTCTTTTATAGGCAGGAGGGAGTAGACAGGTAAAGTGATATTTCAAGATAAATTTGAGTAAAATACTCTTTGAGTTGAAGAAATTACATGAATGATGAAGGCAATAAAACAACAGTGCTCGGCGGAATCACATTATAGTGATAATGGACATTCTGCCGGGGACAGGTCTGTGACTCTCAGGTCTCTGGGCAAGGTGGTTTGCTGTTGCCTTCCATCCGTTTGGGCCTACAGTTTAAACTGGCCTCCGAACTCTTGTGTCCTCACAAGGTATCGAACCTGGGACCTCTTGATTCCAAGGAAGCGAGCATACACACTTACCCACCAGTCTTAAGTATAAAATATTTTCGAAAATATTCTCGTGTTTTCTTCTTGATTTTCTCTTGTGCAGTCAGCGCTGTTAATGCAGTGGGTTCCAACTGCATTCTAACTGGGAATATATGTACTGACCAACTAGTCTAACCACAATTTCGCAACTACGTAGATTGCAGAATGTGCAGTTTTCGTATCACTGCAGAGATAATAACATTGTTTATTTGTCATGTTCAAGTCTTCGCATGTTACTGAGTTTTTTTTTTTTTTCGTTCGTAAAATGACTGCCATTAGACTTGCTGTACATTATTAAATTAGTCTTACTTAGGTTTCTTGGTTTTCGTATTTCAACTTCGATTCTCCGAAAAGCAATTAAATTTTTTCAATTTTTTTAAAAATAAAATTTTGTATTGGCAATAAATCACTGGTAAATATGTCAAATATGAAAAAAATGGTTACAAAATCGGTAAACTGGCTTACACATGACTGAATTTGGATATCGTGAAATAATCGCTAACAATAGGCAAAATGCCTCACTGCTCATTCTCTTAGTACATCGGTTGCACGAGTTATTTATCGAGTTCAGTCAGTGCCTTTATTTAGTGTTATTGTTGTCCAATGTTGTTTGTTTGGTGATAAACTACAGTAGAAACTTCCGCATCTGTTTGTATTTGCGTAATAATACTTGAATAATTGCCAAAAACATAGCAGTTTGCAGTATGTCACGGAGCACTTGTCCTGCGTCTGTGTAAGTTGATATTTCTGCAGCTCTTCGTTTATTTTCTAAGTATTACAAATATAGTTCGGAAATAATCCAGAGCTCACCACGAGGAAGTGGCTGCAAATCGAGATGCGTTCACCCACCTTCATCTCGTTTTCATGCGGAGGGGTTTGCCCCCAAATCTTTAGTGTTGCAATGTGAATGCTTTTGTAGCTTGCTTTCGTGTTAAATATTTTCATGCGGAGGGGTTTGCCCCCAAATCTTTAGTGTTGCAATGTGAATGCTTTTGTAGCTTGCTTTCGTGTTAAATATTGGCAATTGCGTACGAGATTTTACGTGGCTAGTACAAAATGATACTTTGCCTCTTCTCTACATACGGCAGACGCTGCTTCAATCACTAGCTTTACAATCCTTTCTACATTTCTCGTAGTAAGTCAGCTCAGGAACTCGAAGGTTACAAGGGTGGTTGCGGTGTCGTTGCGAAGGTCTTGGCGAAACATTTGCAACGAAATATAAATAATCCAAATATGATGTCCGCTGCTGAAGCCTGGCGGTAGCACATGTGTACAGCCCCCGACCAGACTCCGTCTCACTTTTTTTTTTTAACCCTTTATAGGTTTGTGGTCGATTCATTAACCACATACTTTAAAGTTAAACATAAATTCTTTTACATTAAAAATTCGACCGAATTGCATAGGGATATTTATCGGAACGTCCTTTGGTTGAGCAAATAGCCACTACAAGTCTACACCGTTTTGCCAACAGACGGCACTATATGCAGCTGATTTCGAGGTAACTGTTCTGGTGGTTAAAAAAGTTACCAAGAGGCGTTTGGCAGTCTTCATACCAGCTCCTGGAATAAGCCTTATTTAGATGTAAGTTTTCCAATATTAATGCGATGTTTTTAGATATTATATTACAAGAGAGTTCAGCGAACATTAGTTACCCTGTGGTTTTTTTGGATGTACAGAAAATAGCCTTCAATGTATATTTCATCCGGCCTGAAACTGAAGTCGACATTTTGAGAATTTCATGGTGGATTTTGATTTTATATCAAATACTTATACATAAGTAATATTCGTTTACATTGTGTGTTTCTTCGAGACATTATGGTTGATAATATGTACATGAAATAATTTGAATACAAGATAAATGGCTTAGATATTACAAGTAAATCTGCACTAAAACCAGTTATGCATGTAAATTGGTACATACAAAAGCATAAGCACATCGCCGGATTTACATGGTTCAGTGTTGCTTGGCTTACTTTCTATCTTGGCCTGCCATTTAATTATAATTTAACACCCCATCGCATCAATAACAACATGTCAAGAGTTTGGAGGAAGGATTTTTTCCTAATATTAGTACATTCATGCAATTTTTACTTAATCAAATTTGACATAATCTAACCTAAGCTACCCTTGGACTAAAGTGCAGGAGATGCCCGCCGCTTGTTTTTCAAGTAAAACAAAGAAAATCATTCCCTTTACTAAAACTAAAGTAGTGCCAGGGTTCTAGTCCCTAACCAGATAATTGAATCTCGGCAGCAAAATATATAAAATGGATGGTGAAGCACGTCGTAGTCCACTTGTGGATCTACCGATGAGTGAACTACGACGTGCTTCACCATCCAATTTCTATATTTTGTTTCGAAAATCTCATTTTCTGGACATAAATAGATCTTACTGAAAATTAACTTGGAAGAGAAGGGGTTAGGGGCAGAGGATGTGTGGGATGGAGTAAGATGGAAACGTGCGACCAAAAATGTCGAAGAGGTCATCTTTTATCTTCTAAGTTTTTGATATTTCGTAACTACATATGAGTCGTCCACTTGCAAAACGTCTCTTATCCACTTTCCATCATTTTCCCGTATCAGAATGGTGAAAATATATTTATGATTTCTCTGTCTGCAAGGTGCAATTGTTATTTCCATATATTATCCTAAAATGAAACACTTCCATAAGTTTTTCAAACCTAAACCACCAAACTGTTATGACTAGTAAGCTTCGCTGAATGGATGGTGGTAGATTTTTGCCAAACAATAATCGTATTGATGATGATGAAATTTTTTGCATATTTTTTCATGAAACTACATATGTAAAGATGTAATGCACATTAGAGCCTAAAAAAAAGTTTTGCCCGTTAAAGGGTTAAAAAATTGGTCAATGTATCTCGTAGTTTCTGGTAAGTCTTGAAACCGGCCCTTCCATTCACGCCATTTTGTTAGATTCTTTGCTAGTAAATCGGATCTCCCCTCTGTTCGTAACATCTTGTGTGCTGTGTGCAATTGGTCCGTGTCCACCTACTTCCTTTGTTTTCATTCTCTTTATAATGAACACTTGTTAACTGTTGTCGGTTTCCCGGTGCGTGTATGCACATGGATACTTACGTGTGTACCTCATCCTAGTCTGTGTCAAGTTCTCTACTTTCTATTCTTCCAATAGTTTATTAAATTATACACATTTTATTCCGGCTATTAAACTGTGGTGATCTATTTACAATAAATTTTTATTATTAATAATATAGAATTTACAGGTTACAGAAATTCTGGCGGAATCGAGCAAATGCTGTTTATGGTTCCTCCTCTCAATAATTGAGCCGCTCGGTGGAACTAAGCGCCATAAGAAAATTTCCACAGTATATTGAAAATAAATCACAATAGTGTCTAAATCTTGAAACTTCGAGCGCAAACATTTTGCTTTTTGTATCCATCAATTGTCTGTATACCTGAAAAACAGAAAGTTTGCGCTCGAAGTTTAGAGATTTAGACACCATTGTGTTTTATTTTCAATATACTGTGGAAATTTTCTTATGGCGCTTACCATTTTGTTTCCCCCGAACGGCTCAATTGTTAATTTCTTACAAAAATGGCGAAATATACAGTGATTATATAATAATGCGATAATATGAATGATTATACAAAACTACTAAATGAAAACTACAAATGCATTGATTAAATAATTACATGATTACATCTCTGAAGATTACATATACAAATTACATGACAGTATACTTACTTAAATGTACTATATTTATAATTTAGTTTGGTTTTGCTGGAGAAAGATGTTGACTTGTTTTCTGAATGCTTTATATGTTATTGCTGTTCTTATGTTCGAGGGTAACGAATTCCAAACACTAATACTATTATATGTAAGACTTCGTAATCCATAGTTTAAGCGTGGTCTGGGTATTATTACCTGACTGTTTGATATTGCTCTGTTACTCGGGACGATAAGAAAGTTACATCATTATTGAGTATCCTGTACATTAGGCAACTTAGTCTATATAAATAAAGTTCATTTAGCGTTTTTATTTGACATTCTTCAAATAGAGGAGGCGTATGCGCCAGAAAGTCTGCACCTTTCGTTATTCTAGTTGCTCTCTTTTGCAATGCAAACAATTTTCGCTTATATTGTTTACTTAAGTTCCCATACCATGATTCATTTCTATACGAAAGGTATGGATTTACAAGAGCATAATAATAAATCTTAGTTACGTTTTCGGGGAACATCCTGGAAATTTTGAAGAGTATACCGATGTGGAGTAACGCTTTTTAGCTTATTTCTATAAAGTGTATTTCTCATGTGAAATATTCGTCGAACCATGTTCCTAGATACTTTATATTTGAAACTGTAAGTATGTTTTCGGAATTGATAGCAATATGATAGTATTTAATATTCTGTTTTATGAATATTTCTGAAATATACGCAATTTGTTTTTGCAATATTCAACGTTAATTTATTAATTTTGAACTACTTCTATAATCTTCCTAAGTCGTTATTAATTGCCTTTTGCACTAAACCAAGTGCGGATCCCTTCTTGAATATAATTGTGTTGTCTGTAAATAACAGACACTTTGATTCACTTAAAATTTCCGGCAAATCATTAATATATAACAAAAGTAGTAGCGGTCCTAAGATAGATCCCTGTGGTATTCACAATTTACTGTTTTTTAAGTTTGACATCGCCTTATTAACATAAGTGTATTGCTTTCGATTTTGCAAATAACTTTTGAAGAGATCGTAAGCAATACCGCGTATTCCATAACAATATAGCTTCTGAAGCAATATCTTATGATTTACCGTATCGAATGCTTTCTTTAGATCTATGAATACCCCTATTACGTACTAGCTCTCATCAAGGGCTTCAGAGATGTAATTTGAAAGTTTACTGACAGCAAGTTGCGTAGATTTGTTTTTCTAAAATCCATATTGTTCTTGTTTTATAATCTTGTGGTTCTCAATGAAACTAGTTATTCTTGAACATATGGCTTTCTCAAACACTTCGCTTAATATAGGGAGTATAGATATAGGCCGATAATTAGATTTATCTTTGTTATTTCCACCCTTGTAGCTATATTTAGTCTTATATTAGTGCTTGTATAAAACTTCGGTAAACTTTATTTTATATGGGCCAGTCTAGTAACTTTTGACTTTACACCTAGTTAAAATCCGCAAACACTCATGCCCCTGCCGGGACTCGAACCCTGGACCTTCGAGTCGTTGGCCTAACGCCTTAGACCGCACGGCTACCCGGTCAGCATATTAGTGCTTGTAGTAAACATATCATCATCGATAGGAAGAAGATAGTATAGTTTTTGAGAAACTTCCGTCCGATAAACATGTTACTTCAGTAACAACGAAAGCTGGCAAATATTTTAATAATTGTGATTATTTTGCAAATCGTAGGTAGAATAAAAATTGGAATGTCCCTTTACCCGTTTTGAATTGAACTTGTGATTTGCATTCATATAATGTGGAACATGTAGAAAGGGAAGGTATACTTGTTTAAAACGCGGTTAGAACATTGATGCACTTATGAACTTGTGAAAAGTGAGTTGTTACTTTACTAAGCTGTTTATGATAAAGTAATCATTCAAAATACAAAAAGAGAGGTTATTCTTATTATTTAGAAGTAAACATAATTTTCTTTGCCTATAGGGAAAGGATGGTAAATACGACTAGAGCCAGGTTGGAAGAAGTGAATATTCAAGGATTACAACCTGCTCGTACTTATTATTTTCGTGTAGTGGCATACAATCAACATGGGCCTGGTGCAAGTTCTGCAGAACTTAGGGTGGAAACACAACCTGAAGTGCATGTTCCTGGACCACCTCAAAATTTACGAGCTATTCCTACTTCCCCCACATCGATTAGAGTAGAGTGGGATCCACCCGAACACAAGAATGGTCCTATTGAAAATTACAAGATATTTTATATGGAGGTAAGTATTTAAATGCTCAGTGGTAAATAATTTGTCCCTGTGTCTTCGTGCATGACTTTCGGTAGAATTAATTGAATGTGGCCTTCCTTCAGATAATTAAAACATTTGATGCAGCTTTCTCATATTCTGTTGTGAACAATATGCAACCCATTAATGTTATTGATACGCATTCTTGAACTCTTTTACGTAATTTTCTCACGTGTTGGCGTGCAGCTAATTCTCTCAACACAAATTTATGAGTAAAATTGTGATATATTTCAAGAATCTGTGCTCTCGCATTGTCAAACGATGAGAAAATTAAAAGGATTACTGGAAGGTAATACTGTGAGTAAGGTTGACATATTTGAGAGCTGCACACCAACAGGTAAGAAAAGGTCAATTTTCTCTCCACGAGATTTGGTGGATCTTTTACGTCAGTTGAATTTGATTTGAAGTTCAATATCTCAGGCAAGGATTTGTAAAACAAGCATAAGTTGATTAATGAAAAGTGACAGTCAATATTGTTCACATATGATGCAAAAATTTTCTTGATAAAACAATTAATGGAGAGTAATATCTTGAAATAGAAATACTCAGAATTTAGCAAAACTGAAAAAATAAACTATTAAACAGAAGTTTGAGAATAGTTCTAGTCCTTAGAGCGCAAAGGTTCTATGTCATACTCCATATTTGTTGAAGTTATTTTTTTTTTTTTGTATTGTTTGTAATGCTCAGTACATACTCTTTCGAGTGGTGCTAACAAAGATAAAAAATTGCACACAGTTAGCCAGAAAATCAGAGTTCAATTTTGTTTCATTATAGATTTTCCGTAACGTATTGAACTTTGTTTTCGTTCTGTTGTAAAATTTGCAATGTTGGTCATATATTTATTTACTGCATACCTCGCTAATTCAGTAATAAGTGTTATGTTGGATACTTGATTGTCTGATACTAGTAGTTGCCAAACGTTTACCATGTCTATCGAAAGTAGAAATACCTAAAACAGCAAATACTTCCCAGTTTCTGTGATGTCTTGTTAATGTGTAGTATGAATTGTCAGTGATATATTTAAAAATAGTGTCCTTGTAGTAGTTGACTTCATTCAGCCTTTTGTATGAATTGTAAGTTTAACAGACGTATTAAATGAAAGATAAGTTTAAATCTCTAATTCAAGCACTAATTCGATGAGAATAGAGAATTACGTACTGCACTCATGATATTTAAAGTACTTACTTTAATCCAAATAATATCCTTGCACAAGGGACTCTACTGTTGTTGCATTATATGTGGCTACTGCAATATAAACTTATTCTAGAATTTTTAGTTCGCACATTCCGTAAACTTGGTGTTTGTCGATTATTATTTTTTCATAAATGACGCACGGATTTACTTATGTCGTGATTTATTTAGAAATATGTCGGGTTCTTTTTTTAATATGATGATGTATTTATAGGGTGATTCAGCAGAAGAACACCACGTCACAACCGATGAAACCTCTTATCACTTGACTAACTTGGATAAATTCACGGAGTACAGCGTATGGGTAGTGGCCTACAATAGAAACGGTGCTGGGGCTAGCACCGAGGAAGTGGTAGCTAGAACTTTCTCTGATGTTCCTTCAGATACGCCTCAAAACGTGACACTGGAGGCTGGTAGCTCAACGGTAAGAATTAAGAAGCCAGATTGTAATGAATGTGTATTGTTCCTGTAATACAGTGAATTATATCGTAAAATATTTTTTCTATTCATTTTTTTTTAAAACCATTTATTGTGTGCATCTCGATGGTAGCTTACTGTGATTTCTCTGCCAAGAAAATGTTTAAGAGGAAATGCATCTTTTAACTCTGTGGTTCCTTTTTATCGAATTGGCTTTGAGTACTATGTACAGTCTACATTTTTCGTCTTTTAATCTTGAAAATTTCATGATTCCGTTTTAGAAATTTGCATTTCGTCAGTCAGTGAGAGAACTATGACGGATAAATCTTGTTAACTTTAAAAGTAATTATTTCAAATGTTGGTTGAATTGCCATTAACGTCCTAAACGAGCTTACGAGCTTCTAAGAACGAGACCTACAACTTTTGGTAAAATGGGCTCCGAACCACACTGTTCAGTGGACCCCGGCTGGAATGAAACCCTTGATCACACACACAGAAAGCGAGCGCGCTAATCTCTCGACCACTCCAAGGTCAGTTATTTCAGAAGTAGCAGCAAAATAAGAAGAAAGAAGAAAAACAACAGAATTTGAAAAAAAAAAAAAATATAATAAGAAAATAACATACTACTACATAACTTCGTTGTCGCATCACGGAGAATGTGGAACCAGAGCTTATGATTTTTGGCATCATGATATAATCTCGGTTTGGACAGATTTCTATCACTTCACTTTGGTAATCGATATTAAAGATTTTAAGATAACGTCTGAATATTGTCCATTGAATTCCATTTTCCAGTATCGTAGATGAACAGGTATGCAACTCATCGAGTGACCGTGACTCGGTCGGTAGAGCATTGCAACAACCGCGGCCGTAGGGTTCACATTCGGAAGGTTTTGTGATCGATTGAACAGGCAGCTATCCATCAATCACACCAGACTAATGTCAAAATGATATCTTCAATTTAGACCCTGTCCGACTTCCTTCTCCCCCGTCTTTATCTCGGCTTAAGTCACAAAGATTCATGAAAGCCATAAATAATATTCAGTTGAATGTATTCTACTTATATCATCCTGCAGTTGTTCGAGTAAACTAGCTCCATTTATTTCATTGTAATTACATGGTTACCAGGGACCTGGAGAACCTGGAAAAGTCAGGGAATTTAATTTTAGTCAGGGAAAACCTGGAAAAGTCAGGAAATTTAGTTGTTAGGACTCGAAGAACTTAGGCGACCAACTGAACTTGGTTGTACCAGTCTTACTTTTTGTGAACTTAGTGACAATATTAATGCTAACCCTTTATCCTGTTAGTACTCTCAATCTCCAGTTGATTGTTATGAGTGAAGGTAGGGGAAGATTGGGTAGATAATAGAGGGACAGCTTATATCAAAGAAGTTTAAAAAACTTTTTTTCTCTCAGATTCCATGTTTGTTTGATGCTTGCCGGCTTAAATTTTAGAACTTTATGTTAGAATTACTTGTATTTAGTCTGGAAGCGGGACTTGAAGACGGAACGCTGGGAGCCATCACAGAAATTTCCTCTATTTGGTCTTATTTATGCGGCGAAGCACTATACGTGCATATTTGCATCCTTTTTGATGAGGCGCATTGTCCATCAAATATGAGAATATGCTCCCTGTGTTGGAATTCTTTCACCTGCGGTCCTTAGTTATAAATATATATTTGAATTTACAATTCCAAATAAAATTCGTTGGATTTCCATTTGGTTCGATTTCCAAATATACAAACCACGAGTTGAGGACAGTATTTTGTGTTCGTTTTGGCCTGATTTTTGGTGCAGGCTTTGTAGAGCTGTTGTGCTGCGATTATTAATATTATTTGTAATAATAATAGTAATAATAATAATATTTCGTTGACATTGTTGTGTATGTATACTTACTTTGCACTTTATTTGTTTGATTGTTATAAGTAATTTTTCTAATAGTAGTAGTTGTTTTTTTTTGCTGTTGACACCTTCAGCTGTTTGATGGGCTTGGAAGAACAGGCCCTACAGTTGTCTGGTTAGTTGGATTCTGAACCACTTCATGTGATTGATCTCTACGCGTTTGAACTTGTGGCTACGTGCATAAGAGATGATCATGATAGCCACTTCTGTATCTCAAGGTCATTTTTGGCCATAAGTTTTGTCTGTTAAGAACATTTTGATCTCTAACAGCTTTTTAAGAAGAGGTTTGTTTTCTACGAATATGCGATAGTGTTGTATGTACATTGAACGTGGAGGCACGTTTTGATAATCACAATAGGCCAGTGTGATTTTTCTTCTTTCAATTTTGTTCATGTGTTTTCGAATAAATAAATAAATATCATAAAAATACACAGAAAGGCAGAGGGTGGATTTTGTGGTGCTTTCTGTGTGTGTTCCCCCCCCCCCCCCC
>JAGDQP010007002.1:0-27024 GCA_022664845.1 Lepisma saccharinum
GCAACCCTGTATCTCTTACAGCCACCGGAATTCGACAACCTCAAGAGGACTTTATTGCTTGTTTTGGTGTCATGAATAATCTCCCGACGTTTGTCCACATCTTTGTCTTCAATTCCACTGGTCAGGAGGCGATTTTGGATTCCAAGTTGGCAACCCTATATCTCGAAAAAGAGGCGGTGTAGGACCCATGTTTATTGGAACGTTCTTTCATGTTTTGTTGTCCGAAACCACCTGTGACGTTTGGCGCACATGTTATGACATTTACAACTTTCAACTTTTAACGCGTTACGAATTTCATCAACCCTACCCGCACCTAAACCCCACTACGGGAATCATTGCAACCGAGATGTGTAGTATTCTTGTTTCTTCCCTCCGTCATACTCCTCCTTGCTTTTTGTTTCATTACTACATGACATTATGCGCCTATCAGTGTAGGACTGGTAACGTTGCATTTTTCGTTCCCATTGGTCGCTCCACCAGTGTGGAGCCCAAACGGCTGGTCCGATTTGGAAAATTCAACTACTTTAGATTGCAAACCGATCATTTCCAGCCACCTTTCCGTCTGGCATGTTTTCGTATCTGCACTCATAACCAAGTTGGCCTATGACAAGGGACTTTTGTTACACCCTATATATATATTAATGTGTGTATATGTTCATGCGTATATCTGTATCTTATGCGTGTGTGTGTGTACAAGTGAAAAAACTAACAATAAGAACAAACATATTTTTTGTGCTTTGCGCTATTGAGCAATGCGGCAGTTGCTGTCTGATCACAGTTGGACAGCCCGGCCTTGTCAATGGTGAATAAATATCTCGAAAGTTGTAAACAAAATTAAATGTTTAAGTTTGGATACGAAGTACACCACAAAAGTTTTAAAGTAATTTCAAAAGTACCGAAAAGCGTTTAAAATTTGATAACAAAAGATTACAGAAGAAATATCATAGGGTTGAAGGATCGATTTGCACCAGAGTCATGTACTTACGCATGCAAAACCTGTAGGGAACGGACTGCAGTGGAATATCACCCTCCTCGCTCTTCCGAGAAAGTTAGGGTAAAATACTATTGTTTACATATGACGATAACCAGGTACGTATTCAGTATTTGGTTTTGTGAGGGTTCCAACGGCTTCCAGGGGTCCAGATTGTGTTTGGGCATGAAATGTATATGAAATATATATAATTACGCCTGATGCTATAATATTTTTTCATAAAACTCTGAGTTTCGGGGGTTCGGACCCAGCTCCTAAATACGTCCCTGACGATAACGTCATGGAAATACAAAAATAATTTACGAAATAATTTACACTAATTACACAAATTTATACTAATTAAGGTATTCACACAATGTAAAGCATAAATAAAGTAGCAAACTTTATCCATTTGTTGCACTGAGATTTTCACTTTATACTTTCTTTTTTCACTTTCAAATTCGACACTACTAGCACAAAATCTTCCACAGTCGTATTAGCTACTCATAATTTACGGAAATATGCACACATTTATTGTGCACAATTCATTTAGAGCACTCTTGCTACAGATGGCAGTAAACACCATTTTTCTTCTTAGATACCACACGGTTAGATGATTGCAAGCAACCGTATGTTATTGTATTTGATGACTATATATTAGAGGATCAGAACGAGGTGCCGAACTAGTTCACACAGGGTAGGCGTAAAGGAATGGATTGCTTTCACTTATCACGAACATATAGTAAAGTTCCGAAACAACTTATTAATGCTAATGCAAACTTCGTATGCATATTTCTTCAAGATAAAACGAACTTGAAATATATTTATAATGATTTTTTAGTGATATGTCAATTAATAGATTTAAAGACATATGTTTTATGGAAAGGGCCGTATGACTTTATAACAATTGATGTGACGAGAAAGTCGAACGATGGATAGTATAGGAACAAAAGAGATAGTTTCTTTACAATCGAGTGACATTCATATTAATACGAATCGAATGTCATTGTTTAACGTTTAACGATTAATTGAGGTATATACGTTACGTATGTACGTATGTTACACCTAACATTTATTATAATATAGTCCTTTTGTAATACCAAAGCGAAAATTGAATATATTGAATTACAAAATTTCTTGGCGAAACGCTTTAAAGAATGGAAAGAGTCACAGTAGCTATTATGAAAAACAAAAACGACAAGAGAAACCATTGATCGAGGCGATTGAGAGCTTAGGAAAATAAATTAAAGATGTAACTGATGACAATAGAAATCTAATTACAGAACTTATACCTGTAGCACAACAAAATATAAATAACTATCCACCAACACCATCAGAAACCTCATTTGGGAAACAGTAGTTTGCTTCACCTAAAGGATTGCGTGAGACTAAAGAAAAGAAAGATGATGATGATGAGAAATAAAATAAATTAGGTCCATAAGCGAGTCGATACTTGAGTACAAATAGATCTGATAAAGATGAAGTGTTTGGTCTATATTCTATTGATATAGATGGATCAGTTCAGTGGAAGTTTGGAAGTTATAACGTGTTTTTGATAATGAAGATTTAATTATATATAGTGAGAGTAAGATCGCACATGATGAAACGTCTTCCATGTATGAAAAAATATAAAGGAACTGAAGTAAGTAAGGAACAGACTTATGGGAGTTATTAATGAATAAGCAATCGGTAGGCTACAACAATGAAGATTATGAAACTTATAAGAAGATTTTGAAAATGACTAATGCTTTATATCAAAATCATGGTCCATCACAGAATAGAGTAAAATCAAGCACCAGAGATATGTATAAGATATAATTAAACCTATTTTGCTTGAAATTAAAACTAAAGGGGAGGGTTTGAAAGGAAGGAACATGGAAAGGGGATTAAGCGATTTACAAGCACGCCACAATAGTTTATTTGGATGAATGATTTTAGAAAGTTAGTAGATAGGTTTAGTAGTTATAGCAGCAGAGAACAATAACTTTTATAATGATAAAGTGGGCATAATGGATATGATTTCGTCTTGCTTGTCTAATTTCATTGTTTCAAATTCAAAGGGATCTCATAAAGATCATTTATATACTTCCACCAACATTTTGGCAAAGTATTGAAGGTAAGGGATTAGTGTATGATATTATTAATAAATTGCCTTTCGAACTAGACCTCCCGGGCTATGAATTTTGTGACCCTGGTACACGATTAGATGAAAGGTTATCGATAGGTGATCGGGGTATAAATAGATCAGATCAAGCATGTCGTGAGCATGATATTACTTTTAAGAACTTTAAAGATCTAGCTTATCTAGACTTAGAATTTAAAGTTTTTGATAGAGTTGTTAGCAAAAATGCTGTTTAAGTGAAAAATTAGAGTAGCTATGGCGGTGAATACAAAACGAAAAATTTGTTGGTGTTATAATACTTGCTTTGGGAGATTAATAATGGGTTAAACGCATTACGGAGATGCATTCTTCTATATAGGTTTTTCATATATTTATCGTTTTCGTTTATGATGAAGGTCTAAGGCGTAGCATTTCATATATCATCACATGAATTAAAATCATTAAACATTAATGACATTTTGAATAAATCACAACTTGCAAGGAAGCAAAGATGCTTGAAGAAGGGGCAAAATATGGTTCTGACATTAAGTGTAGCGCAGTTAAATAAACTTCTTAAGCAACTAAAAACTGGTGGTTTCATATTTACAATTCCTGCGATTCTTGCTGCATTAGAAGCTGTTGTTCAGCAGGTTGTTCAGCAGCTATAGCTAAGGCAGTAATGGATGCAAAGGAAAATAAGTAAGAGCTAGAAGAACAAGGACGACATAATGAAGTTATGGAATCATCAATTCTAGCTAGACGTATAGGACTTAAAAGGAAACAGAGGAACAAGAAGCTAATAGTAAAAGAAGGCGCTCACCAATTATGATATCGAACGTATAGGAAAATAATTAAATAGAAAACACTTTAGGTGTATTCATGTCGGACAATCTTCCATCTACACCATCCTTCAAACAAGAATGCGCTGTTGTTAACCTGGATAAATCAATTAATACTGGAACGCATTGGATATGTTATTGGTATGATAATAATAATGCATATGTATTCGATTCATTTGGAGTATTGCTTCCCAGGCCTTTAATTGAATATTTGAGACCTAGTAATACAATAATTGAATATAATAGTGATCGAATTAAACATTTTAATGATGTGATTTGTGTGTATTGCACTATTAAAGTGCTTATCTGATGGATGTAATTTTCGTTAAGCTATTGAAAGATTGAAATGTGATTACTTAATGAATGATGCATGAGAGTATTAAATAGTCTATTATTTAAAATGATTGTGTTGCATTTATCAGGGAATACACCGAAGCTTCGATTGAATCTTCATAATGAGATTGATAATCAAAATTATAATTTGAAGATGAGACTGACTGGATTTTATAGTGTGTATCTAATACCAAATGTAAATAATAGTATGAATACATATTTCTTTAAAAGAGAGAAACATAATATTCCACCAGGGCAGTATAATGCATCAACATTAAAAAAAATCACGACCCGAAGAAGTTTTTCTAAATGAAAATCATGTGACACATCGCATGGAAGTTACACCATTTGCACAAAACTTTAATGTTGGAACAATTGATAAGTTGTTTGGTTTTAAAAATAATACCGATCTCAAATCAGAAGAGACTCATGTGGGGCGAATTCTTACCAAGTTCATAAGTATTGAAACATTTAATATACGTTGTAACCTGGCAAGAGCAATGATTATAGCAGATGGGGAATATAAACGTAAAGAAACAAATATTATAGCAACATTTAATCCATTAACAGAGTTTTGGAACCAATTGCTTATGAACCTCAATATCCATTATGCTTTCCTTTTCAACAGAGTCATATACGCTCTATAGAAATAAGTCTTACTAATGAATGGCATGAAGCAGTTAGTTTTATTGGTGCGATAACAAGCGCAATTCTTATGATCAAAGATGATTCTTAAATACTTTTGATATATAATATAATCTAGTTTCATTAATGATGGATTCTATTGATAGCTATGAGTATCAATCGTTCCCATCGAATCGCCTTACATTCAACAATTTAAATGAACCAAATAAGGATATTGCGTTTAATATAGAGGTTTATGATTTGTTTGTTACCCCCATTACTCTGATCTATATATAAAGTTTGAAGTTATTGGCAGAGATGCTGGAAGAAACTTTACAGCGGGATCGATATTAAACTGATAGATAATTTTGTTCCGTATTTATTTTATCAGGTAGAGATAAGAAAGCATGGCACTGTTATTGATAGAATCGATTATCCAGGAATCACATCAACTGTTATCGCTTCTCATGTCGATTATCAAAGCCTGAGCTTGAATATTATAAGTCAATTAATTAATGATGAGAAGCTTCCACGGGAAGAAAACACTGTGCCTCCCTTTACGAATACTGTTCAGCTTCTTTAGTGACTATAAAGATATTATGTGGAAGGGTGCTATACGAATAACATTTAAGAGGAGTGCAAATAATAATGTTTTATTTTATCGCTGAAAAACAAAGAAAGCATATGGTACTTTAGGTGATGGTGCATTA
This sequence comes from Lepisma saccharinum, assembly GCA_022664845.1. NCBI lineage: Eukaryota > Metazoa > Arthropoda > Insecta > Zygentoma > Lepismatidae > Lepisma > Lepisma saccharinum. The sequence goes on from JAGDQP010007002.1 coordinate 5,578, forward strand.
CCTCATGCGGGTAAACTTGTGATTAACTCATTAGAACTGAGAATTCCAATGGTTGAATATAAAAAGAGTAATGCGATGAAACTAAAAGTTGATATACTTCGAAAGCCTCAAATACTAATTCAGTTTCATACATATCAAAGTTTTCAACGGTACGTATTGGTTCTTATTTCGAATTTGATGTAACAACTCAATTTAATTTATTGCAGTTTGATGTGCCCGATTACGTAATTGTTCTCTTTCATACTAGTCGTGATGACGATACACTACAAAAGGATGCTACTAAGTTTGACCAATGTAAAGTTAAAAGAATGGTCGTAATGGAATATTCCCTCGTGAGAACTTAAATCTAGATATCACAAAGGCTGATTATCTTAAAATGTATTATAGCTATACAATATTTAAGCTTGTGACTAAAGCAATACTGATATGTTTTATTTACCAACAGAAATTAAAGAGAATCGCCCTATGTATGTTATTAACACTAGTAAACGAAAACAAGTAGTAGTAAATGAAAGAATAAATATTAAAAGTATAACTTTGAAGAAGCAGTGCCTGCAAATACCTTTTGTACTGTGATACTAATAGCTCAAACCTCGTAGATTTATGACGAAGAATGAAAGAGTACTAGAACAGTTTTAATAAATGTATCAAAACAATTATTTATAAGATAACCATAATCTAAACCAAGTGTGGTTTATAATTAAGAAGTTGCAGCCAGGGCTTATGTTGAATGCATCATTCAAATATTCACCTTGAGGCTTATCAGGATATTAAAGATTTGAAGTCTACATATTCTCTAGTGATTGCGAGTGTAGTACAGCATGCGTACAGAAAAGTGTCAAGTAACTATTACATGCATTTAGTTGTTTTCATTTCAACAAATAAAAAGCACCCAAGGTATCTGGTACTATACTATTTACTGCATATATGAAGTGGTATTACATTACAATCAAATGGTTGTAATGGCTTCGGCGATATCGAATGTTGAAGTTTCAACCAATACCAAAGTTGCACAATATTGCGTAATGCACTAGCATACATCTCAATGGAATCATGTTAAGTACATGATTTTATACTCACATTAAAATTCAATGCGTTCAGAGCAGTACATTCTTGATCAGTTACATCTTTGATGATATTCAATTGAAATATCTTTTTGATCCAGTCAACTTTTTTTTACCTTTATAATAAAATATAGCGTCAGGTTCACACATTAAATTCATCATTTTCGTAAATAGCAAACCTTGTACCCATTAGAAGTATCCCATTTTAGTCCTTGAAAGTTTTGAGTTTATCACTCGTTTTTTTTATAACCAAGAGGTAATTGCGTAATTTAACAGGGAAGATTGACCATACAATGAAATACCATGCTGACATCATAGCCCATCAGACACAATTCTCTAATAATAAATTCGTAACTGGATATTTTAAAACCTTGCATATCAATGTTGTACTGCTTGGAACAACCATTTACATTTTCATCAGTAGCACTAGCAAACTACTGCTCTATGATTGTATTAATCAATTGAGCTATGGATTATCTATCTTTCATTAAAGCAATAAAATTCTATAAAAAATATATATTTTTACTAATATTCACATGTCCTTGGCGCTGAAACACCTCATAATATTCATGAAACACTTCAGGATGATTAATATGATTCATTAAATGTTTTGAAATAACTGAACCAGTGTGCCACACATAGATGCACTCATGAAACTCTTTTAGATTACATCCTCTGCACAAAACTGGATTGTTCATTAAATAAGTTCTAAATGTTTGTAATACACAACCGTCTATAATAAATACACCACCACATAATGTAAAATGCGCCATCTTCTTCTTACTTATAGCGTCGATTCCTCCTGTATTTGTAGCCTGCTTCCCGGACTTCCTCCAGTAAACTGCTAACTGTTAGTACACACACAACACTAACATTCGTTGGATCGCTAATCATGTATATTTTTTCTTCTTTACTCTTCCTACACTTTCGAACACTTCTTTCTCATGTCTGGAGAATCTTTGAACAAACACACTGGTACATTGCAGATCAAACTGATGTTTCGCTTTCACTAAACTTCTTTGAGACACTAATAACATAGTAACGCTTGCATATAGTTCCGTTGCACATAAGAACACATGATAGCTATTAAATATCCTTTTTTATTGTACCGGAACACAATCATTAATCATACTCTGGAAAGTATGTACACCGTGACAGCTGTCATAATTTACGAGCTTTTACACAATACTCCCATTGCAATAGTTGCCAACAATAGAAGAACTCCGATTGATTCTATTGTTGCCTAATCTGCTTCTCCCACTACCAAGTTCAAAGTTAAAACTAAAATTAGAGTGTTCAATATTTGCATCCTATACATTCCCTAATGGTTCCCAGTCCAATCCAGTGCAGTATAGTAATGTAAGTGTGAAAAAGAAGAAATGATAGAAACACTTCCAATTAGTAATCTAAATCAGTGTTGCCAAAACTAAAAATGCAAAAGTACTAAACAACAATTTTTAAAAATCTTCATCCATCTCTCGCTTCGTGCTTTTACGCTAGAGCTTTATAATTATGTTGCTCTAAAGCTCTATATGTGATACAGAGTGGTTCTTGAATAGCTATAATCTTTTTAATGATAAAATTATTAAGTTGGCAACACTTCAATGCACCTTTTCTACGATTTCGTACTTTGGGTAGGCAAAATACATTGTAGCATATGTTTCCGTTCCGCTAGTTTCACACCACTCGCTTACATTCTCCTGAAACGCGATATCTGTGGGCAGCAGGAAGCACAGGATTCAAAGTTGGAAGCACAGGATACGCTTGGCGCTTCGTCATTTCATCTCAAATAGACTCTACTTGAAAGTCTGAATGAAAAAAAATCTTAATACCAAAATTTGGGGTGCACCATATGACATTATTTAATGTTGTGGCAAAGCGCATTGAACAGCGACGTTACTGGCGGGCGCCATCTTGAATTTTGAAGTTTCCCAAGGGCTAGGCTCTTCAATTACGAGAATTTCCTTGATGAAAAAAGAAAATAAAAATAGTTCACAAAGCACAAAATATTTTAATTTTTATCATGATAAACACGCACTACTTTATATTTGAATCCGCAGTATTAGTCAGATAAAATAGCAGTCTTTTTAAATATTTAAAATTATAATTCCCAACTTATTTATATTTATAAAGAATATAAGATGCTGATTTCCCGTCCACAATTTTCATTTTTACGAGTACACACGTAAATGCATATAACGTTACACTATTGCAACATCACTTTTCACATTTAGTACTTTTCCTGGATTGATTTACTTACAACATATTTCCTCTATTATCATATAAGTTCATAATTGTCCAGTATAAATGATTTAAATTCATGACATAGTATGCCTTCCGAGTTTTATCCTCTCACTCTTCATACATTCCTTTAGGTCTTTCCTTCCTAGATTCCTGACATTGTTCTTATATTCCTTGGTTTAAGCATTTAGATTTGTTCTAAGATCAGTATTCTTCGTATGTTCTACAGTTCAATATGCTACTCGATGGCACTGGAAACAGCATTTAATACCAATGGCCTGCGAACAGACCGCACCGGTTGGTTTGTCTTTCAGGTTTCTAATGAGGACATCAAGAAGTCCTTTGAACATTATTAACGCCTTCCTGGAGTTTGTTTTACTGCGTTTCCGTATTTTTACAAATTCTTCAACCACTTGTGTTGCGGAATTTTTTATAATAATTTCTTTTCCCCTGATAATACAATCTTCTTCGGCAATTGTCATGACACAAATATTGTTTTTATCTCTTTCAATGTGATAAATTTCTCTGTGTGTTTGAAGGTGGCCTCTCGAAACCTACGATGAGTTCATCTCGGACGAAAAAAACAAACAGTATATTTGGTACCTTGGATATGAAATATCATCTTATTAGTTAGCTCTCGGTTCATTTATGGCTTATACCGTGGAGTGTATTCCACAAATGACGTCCAATTTGCTGGTTTGATAGGACGTTTTAATTTTGTGGAATTAGGAACGACTTTACAAGGATCAACTGGCTATACAGTCTACAGGATTTCTAAATCTATATTACGTAGCTTGGTGTTAATTTGGCTGAACATTTTATGAACTTTATCAACCTACTTATCCTAATGTTCGGCAATAAAAGACCAATATCTGCGATGTCAATATTCAACCATCTCCTCTTTCTATTGTCTGGGACCGATGGAACAGCTAGCAATACCCGTTGAAGGTATTAGCAAGAGCCAACCTCCACATCATATGCAATATAGTTGCAGGTATGATAGACCTTATGACAGTGCTTTGCACAATATATTAGAACAAAGTGATGTAGAGGTAACTTTATTATACGAGTTCTAACTGAGATGTATTGAGACAGAAAAGTATCTTATTGTTGTGAGTGCATGAGGAGTAGACTCAACTTCAGAAAGCGCTGCTAGTTTAAAAATTTCGTGTTCATGATCAGATCCTCCAAGAAGGGTAAACAGGGAGTACAGATCAAGGTGGATAACGACGTTTTGAAGACATGTGTAAAGACAAATCCACGCCACAAAGTCAGAACACTTATCTGATATTTCAACGACTTCCGGTCATCTACAATAAATAGGAAAAGTTACAATAAATGGATAACTGACTGCCACACGAACTGACGGAAAATCACTAACAGCAGCGACTGCTGGTTTATCACCACAATGAGCCGAGTACCTCCTCGATCCTATTGTGATGTGTGATGCGAGGTGGACCCTATATGATAATTGCAAGTGAAGTTGGCAGTGAAACCAAATCACGTTTCGAAACCAGAGTTGACGTCAAAAAACATTTTGATGCAAGTATAGTGAACACCATTGGGTATTGTCTAATACAGCTTTTATCTTATGGTAGAATCATTACCCATACCATACGTTGTGCAGACATTGACGTAAAACACAGGAACTTGTGTAAGAAGCATCTGTAATTGGTCAGGAGGAAACGTCCTCGACTCTTGATACACAACTCTAAAGCCTACGTGACAAATATTACCAAACAGAAACTGAGTTTTATGACGTATGAAGTACTCCTGCACCCATCCCCACATAATACCATAATGTTTATTCCTCTAAATAACTTCCTAAAAGTAGGGTGTTCAAAAACAGGGGTAATGCTGAAAGTGGAATCTTGGATATCATTGCCTCAACGAAGCCTGTCTCTTCAGTGGCGTAATTGAGACACTCTTTTGAGTCGTTGGCAGATACGTGTTGTTGTGGATAGAGACTATTTTGAATAAGCTAGATATGTTTCCTCCATTCCAAACCACAGTAGTAGTGATACGAAAAAAAATGACAAATGATTTCCAAACAGTCTGGTTCATTTCCTTGCAATGTCCACATTATAAACATTTTAATTGTTGTTAGTGCTAGCATTTATATCATTCCGTGCACCGATCCTTAGGTTCCTGGTGGGAGTTAATAGGAACAGTCCTGAGTAGACTATTTTTTGAGTCGACTGGATTAAGGTAAAGTCTCATAATTTGTACCAGCATGTAAATTGTACCACTCGTTTATTTGCCAAACCGTTTGCACAGTGGCGCTACCACCCAGATTGAATATGTATTACTACGTGTTACGTACCTACACGGAATAAGCTCAGTGTAAAGACAGTACAGCTAGAGAAGAGGGTTTTGTTAAATTTCCTATCGTTAGAAGTAATAACATGAATGAAAAACTAAGTCTCCATACAATCAGAGGTAGGCATGAATGTTGTTGTACTTAAAACTCGGATTCCTTATCTCATATGTTAATTCTGTAAACAGTAATCTATTATTTTTTCTCATTTTTGGTGCACAAAGCAGGGTTAAAGTCAATGTAGCCATCCATGTCTTCTAAAATTTAGGGTTTCTTCTGAAGTGTACCACCAGTTCAACAATAAGAAACCCAAAGAAGGTAATGAATTGTAAGAAATCTGCAATAGTTGCCAACGACAACTCAACTAGCTGGTGCTGCAGTCACCCAATGGTAGTGCGCTTATTTCTGGTGCGTGGGTTATCCGGTTCGAACTCGGCACGTTCCATGTGAGCTTTCTGGTGAACAAATACCATGTGCATGGGTTTTCTCAATGATCCTCCTGTTTCTTCCCACTTTCTTCAGTCTACCAATTCTCTCATCATCATCCATTTGGCCTGAGCCAAACTTCCCTAAAGGTCTTAAATAAAATTCAATGCATTACATGCGAAGAAACGAATATTGAAGATACCAGGGTGAGTCATGTTCGTAACGTTTTCATGGATAATGTGCAGAGCCCGCCTTCCCCTGTACCACAGAAGCCTATTCGGCGAAGTACATCCCATCACACTGTATGGTCCTTCTCCAACGTTCCACCAGTGACACAAACCTCTGACGATACCAGGCTGCAGGCTTTGAAGCAAAGATCTCAGTTATGCCAGTTGTCACATCATCCACGGAATGGAATTGTCTACCCCGCAGGAAGTGTGCCATGGAACGAAACAGATGAAAATCACATGGGTTCAAGGTCGGGACTGTAGGGAGTGTGTGGTAAAATGTCTACGCCATCCATGTCCGCAATGTGCTGGTGACTCTTCTTGACCCGTGGCATGGAGCGTTGTCAAATTGGCGGAGCAGTCGCTTTCGGTTCACCAGTGCTGAATAACGACGGCACACAATGTCTTATACCTTTTGCAGCTGTTCAGCATACAATGTCCCATCTACGGAACGACCATGCGGAACGAGCTCCCAGTGCACCGGACCTTCGAAATTTCACCACAGACACAGCATTGTCTTCTCTTCAAACCGGCCTCTATGAACCACTGGCTGCGCCTCGGTACCTGGTCGAAACCATTGTTTCCCGGTGTCTGGATAACGAAGAAAGATCCACTTTTTATCATTCGTGATGATCCGCAGCCAAAACCTATCGTCAGTTGGGTTTCGAAGCAGTTCTTCACACAGGGTCACACGTTGTTGACGAACGACAAATGTTTGTGATGTCTGGACCTCATCTGCCAACTGACGGGTACTGGTTCCTGGGTTTCCTTCAACAGCGTTCAGGAGGGCATCGATATCCGTCGTCACAGGGCGTCCACTCTTCGGCTTGTCGTCGAGACTGGTGTCACCAGACCAAAAACGTTGAAACTACTTTCTAGATGTGGACCGGTGGACAGTACCTTCACCTTCTACGGCACAAACTTCCTTGGCTGCTGCTGCTGCATTCAACCCCTTTTTTCAGTAATGGCGCAGAAGCACACGACATACAAGTTTATCCTCAGCCGTTGTTCTGCCAACTGTGTATTCAACGCGTAGTTCCTCCCACACACCGTTAGCGCTGTGATTAGACAGACACATGACACGCTTTCTGCCACACCACCTTCACCTGTTCTACACGTTGCACATGGTTTTCCGGCATAGAGTGGGCGGGGCCACCCAACGCTACGAACATATGACTCATTCTGGTATGATCCAGTGTTTGAAGTGTTGCATGTGATTTCGTACCAAATGCGTGAAAGTAAATACAAAGAAAAATATTTTATTGTAGCGAGTGTAGGAGTGACTGATATGTCAAATAATGCATTATGTTAAAGAGAGCCTTCTTTCTGCAAGCAAGCTATAATTGCCGAACTTTCCATATGTATTTCACACTATATAGACATAAAGACATAAATAAACATAAATATAGACATAAATATATAGACATTATCGCCTTATCATTTTTATCTTATATTGCTCCTTCCAAACTTCCATTTTACTACCGGCCCAAAAAGACCTTATTCTAAATTGTACCACTTTTCATCTTCGAATTCTGCATCGCAACTTCTCAGCCTCCTATCAAATTGAGTACCAGAGTGTCCTTGGTATTCCTGGGCACATTGGGAAAGTAAAGGCCGTCGAGCGTGGGACTGACCACCCCACCTCACTTCGTACCGTAGATGAAGAAAACGTAGAGTGCTACCTTCACCCCCCCATGCATCGTTCACGGCGCGTCCGTATCGCACAGGGGATGGTTTTACCTGATATAGTTTGTCAATTGTGGTTCGGTTCGCTTGTTGCACTTACAGTTGAAGTCTGTCATCATGTTTAGATTATCGGTTCGCCAGCTACTGGTATTACTCGCATTATACGAATGCCCATTTTTGGTATGGAATCTTTTGATCCTGGAATGTTGAATGTTGGATTATTGATAGTTATATTCGATGTATATTGATAGTTATTTCCATTTGATATATGGTTTCATTCTTGTTGTTGACAGTTCTGGAAAGACTGCTTGTTCCCTGCTTATATCGTACTTATCCTTCCAAGCATTGTTGGGACGGGCATAAGCAATAGTGGAGTCAGCGCCCATATAGTTTGTTATCTTATCTTATCCAAGAATGGTTCGACATGAATCGTTATATGCTCCACTCATTAGAATATTTTGCGGTGTATAAAATGTAAAGGTATCCCCTGTCCGAAGCGGACGTACCGTTAACGGCACATGAGGGGTGGGAAGATTCTCAACAAACGCCAGAAAGTGAGGTGATCATTCTTACGCTGGACCTCCTTTAACTCTGAGATTCTGGTACTCAATTTGATAGAAGGCTGAGTGCACCTCAAAGCGCGAGCATGGAGCACTGGACAAAAGTCTCCAGTCTGACCATGATTTGAATCAAGCCACCCGATTCGTAGTCAGATGTACTACCATAACAAAAGATACTGAGAAATCAGAGCATAAATTGTCGAGAAATCAAAAGTTACATTGATATAATGTTTGAGACTTTATTCGAAACTTTCCAGAATATTTATTTGTGTCTGAGTCTTTATTTTAGATGAAGTTACATAATACAGCATCTTATTTTACCGACCAGCCACAGCTCAGTTAGTAGAGCGTTGGCTTCCCATTGTGGAGGTTCTGGGCTCAACACTATAGCCGACCATCCTGACTGATAGTTTCCAGGATCAGCAAATGTCGAGATAGTATCTTCAACTTGGGCTCTGGGTAATTTATTTCTTTATCTTTCTTCATCCTATCCCATTCTGACCCACAGATGCCTAATGGTCACAAATCAATTCAACATTTTTTATTCCTTACGGCTACCTTTATTGACGTTGCCATTCCATTTCAGTAGATTTAAGGCGTCTTTTCTTGAGGACTTTCGTGGGATTAGTATCCTGTAAGTATACTAATATGTGAGTGCTTCCATACAGAATGTATACATCTACGGTGTGTGTACCTCTTTGCACGATCATTTTCCCTCTTACTTCTCCTGTCAATAGACCCATCCGAATCGGTATATGACCGACTTTCAATTTCTTCCTCAGACTATTGAGATAATCGGTCACCTTCGTCACGTGGATTATAAGTGGTTCGGACTTGTTGCAGTTTCGTATCTACATAGTATTCATTTTATCTACCTGGTGATCTACCTTGCCTGTCAATTCTTGTATCGACTTTAACTCTTTACGAAAGTCATGTATGAATTTATCATCTGCCTCAGTTTGCCCTGTATTTTGAATTTTGAATTTCTTTCTGGCCTTAAGGTTTCTTTGATTCAGGCTGGGATATGGTTGAGGAAAAGAATAGGAAAGGTAGTAGCCAGGGCCTTACGTAAGGCATTCGTTTGATAAACTCAGATGAAATCCAGGAAATCCAGGGATACCTTCCGATAAGTTCACAATTAAACTAAGCTAGGAATTTCTAAGTAGCTGCATGTCAGTGTTGTTTATGATTCAATCAGTACTGTGTCTGCACGAAAGTGGGCAGCCACCCTCTATTATTACTGCGGTGATTGCCTAGTATTTTCTGTTCTTGAATGAAGTACAGATATCCAAAGTAGCATCTTATTCAAGCAGAGTACCTATAATAACTACCATGAGAAGTGACGACGACGATGATGATGATTGGGACAGGAGACTTACGAAATATGAATCCTGGTAGAGAAATTTTATTTATTATCACTAGGGGACAGCAGACGTAAAAGGTCAATAAAATATTTATCAAAAGATTCGGTTAAGCAGTATTCTTAAAATAGTTAATGGCTCAGGAAGTACTTCTTCAACATATAAATGATTTCCTTAACCGTGTGGCTGCTAAAACTACATACCATTGATACCTCGTAAATGTATTTTTTTCACCTGAAGTTGTTGTCGCCTTTTTATTGAAAGCACGAAAATTGGCGGACTTTACAGTTGAAACTTCCTAACAAATAAGCTTAGAGTTAAATTGGCTGTTTATTTTTCACGAAGTTTCAACTGGAAATTCCGCCAATTCTTTTCCTTTCAATAGAAAGACAACAACTTCAAATGACAAAAAATGAAGATACAAGGTATCAATAGTTAACCCTCGATTTTGTTTTCCAGCTACTCTTGCGGTGAAAAGAGTTTACGTAGCATTTTTTATATCCTGTAAGTGACTGTGTTACCTCGCTTTTTTAGAGAAATCTAGGCCAACTCTTTTCTATATTGCTTTGTCGTGCCAGAATATTTACTTATAACTACTGAATTACTTTTAGTAGTGTGGTTGAAAGAACAGCAAAATCTGTAACTTTCTTTATAACCTACCAAATACAAATGTATTTCATCTGGGACTTTAAGATTTTGTAGGGAATTATAATAATTTTGCTCTTCCTTCTACGGCACTTTAATTTTTTTACGTGTATTCGTCTGCTATATAAAATAATGAAACCCAAAAAGATTATAATGTTTTAATATGTCATATACTCTTGTTCTATCGAGTACAATTCTAGAACGATAAGCTGATCACCATAGTACCGATAAAATGTAAGCTTGATTAGTTTATGGTGCACACTCGGCATTAAAAGAAGGGACACGGATTGAATAAAATCTATGGAAACATATCTTCTGCATTCCTATTCATAAAAAGCACCCCTAAATTTGTTAATAAATTTGAACACCATATCTTGAGCGGCGCTTTTACAGCAGAAAATCATATCTCAATTCTTAGCTAGTAGTATAAGAAAGAGTTACAAGGATCAAAGCTCTTATTTGCTAAATTATTTATCCAGTATAGATAATATTTATTATCTTTACTAACTCGTTTGTACTAGTTGTAAAAATGCTGGTGCGTATTTATTACAAAAGTTACTTTTCAAAGGTGGTTCGCACGATATTAGAGTCACGTTCTGTATTGAGTTTCTCTATACTCTGGACAACTTAATTTAAAGCGGTTTGTTTGATTCCATAGTGTGGTTACAGTAAAATGGAAAGAGTGATGTGAGTGGATGGGGATGCTCAAAGTACGCTGTTGGGAGGAACTAATCGAAACAGCAGCCCCAGAGGAGCAGTGCAGAGTCAGAGCAAAATTCAACTGAATCATTAAAACCTCGCGGTTTTCTAATTCTGAGAGGAGAGGTGGACTATTGCGTTGCTTGCAGGTGTCCACTTGGATGCGCACAATATATGGACGAAAGCATATTGGATCATCAACGTTACAGGCTTTAAGCATTTAAGCACTTATATTCATGATTTTTTTGTGTATATATACTCATAGTAAATGCATTACATTTGTTGAGTGGAAATCAACAGATTCTGAAATCTACTCATTGGTATTATTTATAGTAATTGTGTCTTTATAATATTGTAAAATATTAATTTATCCTCGTCATTGTAATTTAATGGGAATAAGAAGTATGTTAATAGTAGTAGAGTAAATTATAATTTATATAATATAAACACACAACACATAACCCTAAGTTACTAATTTATCATTTCCCTTATAATTACAAACAGAAATATTATGTATACGTTAACATTCTAGAAACATGTGATCCTGTAATTACATCTGTTTAGTAACACTTCAAGTTGTAATCTTTATATCTAGTACCTGATATGTCTCCTGAAGCGGGGGATAAAAAGCTAATAAAAATAGTAGTTATAATTCTATCGTTTGGTTTCGTGTGTTTAAGAACTAGGTACTGGGATTTAGAATGTAGTTATTTAAGTAAAATAGGCAATGAAATTTAGAGCTCAGGTTTAGTTCCATTCTGAAAGAGTATTACAATACGTAGCGCCATTACCACTCACCAGACTGTTTGATTATTGTCTTGTCAGCCTGTTCCAAATATAAGATTGAATTGCCTGTGTCCTATGGAACGTGCCAGTGTTCTTACTCGAAGGTGTCACTTGAATGTTCTCTTGTTCCACTATCCTTCTCCTATATTAACAAAGCAGATTTTTCCTTTTAGAGAAATGAAGAAGCTTGGAAAGTACATGGGTCAGCACGATTCCAGAGGAGGTGATGGCCCATGCAGTTTAAGCTTCTTATTTTTCAATCAAACAGACCGTAAGAGCTTATTGCGCTATAGACATAATTATAAGTTACATGAACATCTAGTTACATAACAACGAGTATTACATATACTGTATGTTATTATGTGATATTTTACATGCTTGTTTCTTCCGTCATGTATACTGTCTATGCATGTTTTTGTTTAAGACGGTGATGCGTAAACAACATACGATATATATGGAAAAGTTCAACTGAATATAATCATGCAATTTATATACATGTCTTTGTAAATAAATGATTCTGGTACTTGGTTCATCCCGGTATACCTTACATACCCCATCGAAAATAAAATAATTTCATATGTAAATACAATTTTGTATGAAATTCGTCGTTATTTACTATTTGGTATATATATGTACATCCACCATATCGTTCTGATACTGCAGCATCACCATTGGTATGTTGATATGATATATAAAAAAATATAAAAGTATACAGTAGTTTGCTTCGCTGACACCATTATCACTATAAAGAAAATTTTAGCGTTGTATGTTTCTATATATAAAAAAACACTATTCACCACAGTGTATAATAAAACTTGTATATATATATATATATATATATATATATATATATATATATATATATATAAACACTAATAGGAAATAAATGAAAATACTGTGTTATGTATATACGTAAAACGTCTCTGCTCCGGAAGAGGAGTTCATATTCTGTTTCACATATTAAATAAATAGGTGCTGCGATATCTTCTAACGTTGTTGGAAGTTCTCCCTTGCATGATGTTGGTTGATAAGGTGAAATACTTCTGCGTTGTCTTCCTATGGTTAAGTCCATAAGGGGAAATTGGATGTTTATTCGTTGTATGCTTAGTGATTCTTTTGTACTTGAGTGTTGGCACTCTCTTTCATATTATAAAAGATAGGAACTCATTAGGTGTCATATCTTTTAGCGAAAATATGTAAGGTTTTGTGGGTGTTTTAGGTTGGGGTTTTTCGATTGTAGTTTTCTCCTTTTTCTGAAGAGGAATTTCTGGAGGAGGATAAGGTGGTGCTATAATTGTCGAAACAGAGGTTAGGTGTAAAGTGTGTTGCTCATCAAGAGAAGGATTGGTAATTGGAATTTCGTATATATGTCCATTATCAGTAGACAATATGGGAGGAACATCATAAATATTTTGTTCCGGTGTAGAAATAGAATTAGAGCTAAAACCTATATGTTCAATTTGAGATCGTTTTATATTATTACTTCTAGTCCTTGCAAATTGACATAGTCTCGTAAATAAGAAGACTAGGATAATTAGTATAAAGCAATGCTTATTGCCAGGGTCATCAAAGCAATTTTTATCATCTTTCTCTGAAATAGTAGAAAAGATAAAAAACTGTTGTTCTTTAGAGCTTCAATTCTTTTCGACATTACATAAAATAGCTATAGCTATTATAAAAAATAGTACTACCACAACTATAATTATTAATATGTTTGTATAAGATAAGTCAAATTCTAAAGGTTGTATATGCTTATTTTGAATTTTAATTAATTTATTTTTTATTTATTATTTGATTTAATAGCTCGGTTAATTTGTCTAATTGTCGGATTGTGGAATTTTCTAGCAGATATGGTAATATTTCTGTGTTATTTAAAATTAAGTGGTGTGTCGCTGTTTGTATTTGTATTTTTTATGGTAATATCATATCTTTGAAAATGATGTGTTCAAATTCACTATAGTGAAAAAATACCGAAGCATTCTTAGTATTTTCATATGGTTTACTATGAGAAATTCCAGTTTCAGATTTATATGTTCTATGGAAGGGGACTTGAGAAGAAATTAAAATGCTAGCATTTGTGTATTTATATATATAGTTTGCCTTAGAATCAAAAGTTTCAACCCGGCGTCGGGAAGTGGCGCTAACATCGCCCAGTCAGTTCTACTGGCTGCAATCAACCCTGGCAGCTGCTAACATCGTTGCTGCCTGTGGGAAGTCCAACAGCAGGGCCAAAGTGCTTCTCTGTTGAGCATTTTTACTTCCCACTTGCGTAGGGGATTGGCGACCTCATCGCAGGTCTACGGACCGCAACGTGATGACACCGTCACATAGCCCGAGCAGCAGACCATCGCTGCTTGTATACGGCGTGGGGAAATGGCGACCCCATCGTCCAGCCGGCTTATGCTGGTTGCAATCAGCCAACAACGGCGTAGGGAATTGGCGACCCCATCGTCCAGCCGGCTTTGCTGGCTGCAATCAGCCCTCGCAGCTACACATCTACGCTGCTTGAAAGGAGGACCAGCCGAGAGGATTTCATTTACATTCACCCCATTTTTCATCCATTGATGACTCATTATTTCATCTCCTCTTGTGCTGCGACTTGCACCTCCACGCAATGCTCAAGGATGTGATAGGATGTACTTTCATTGACGCTGGCCCCTGGGACCCGAGGAAAGGGGGCGGAACCATTGGATAGCGCCTAGCTCTTAACAGCAAATTCTTGGATGGTCTAGGTCGTTGAGACTGGGAAGTGCGCCATTGGGGAGCTCTTCGGACCTTTGGTCTCGCCAACACTCGAGGGAGTGGGTGTCCCAAGTATCCATCAGTCGGGAGTACAAGTGATTTCGACGCCAAGTCATTGAACTTCGCCTCGATTTCCAGCTTGCTGACAAGGGTGATGAGGGTAGTACCCGGCAGCCTCGTTGGCTCCTCAGAACGAAGACGGAGAAGTGTGGGCATTTACGGCTTTCATTCATCATGGCTCCACCACATCCTAATAAGTCGCCTTCGGAGAAAGAGAGAAAGAGACAGAAGAGACAGAACGAAGATAAAGTCACTGATGCAAGCAAGAAGGCGCATACAGCTAATGAATCTACCAGTGACAAAGAAGAGAAAATCGTAGTAGAGGAACAGACAAGAATCATACCGACTATCACACGATATCTTGTAATTAAAGTCAAGAATGAAACAGAAAATCCAGGTGGTTTGAAGGGGTTATCCCCTTTCATTATACAGAAACAACTTCATTATGTTGCAGGTGAGCTTAAGCATGTTAAAAAGCTTCGTAACGGCACCTTGCTCGTGGAGACAGCCAATAATAAACAGTCAACTAATCTCTTAAAAATGAAGACCTTAGGACCATTCGAAGTTCAAGTTGAACCACACCGTCAACTGAACTTTACTCAGGGCGTAATATCTTGTTGGGACTTGCAACATGTCCCTGAAGAAGAGATTAAGAATGAACTTACCAGCCAAGGAGTAGTTAGCGTTCGTCGCATTAAAACCAGAAAGAGTGGAGAACTCCAACCTACGGGGTCGCTAATATTGACGTTTGCCACTCCACAGCTCCCCAAGGACGTGAAGGCAGCTTTTTATTGCTTACCTGTCCGTCCGTATATACCGAGTCCGCTCCGCTGTTTTAAATGTCAGCACTATGGACACACCAGCACGTCGTGTAAGGCAACCTCTGCTGTTTGTGCAATATGCGGTACCAGCAAACATGGTGCGGATCCTTGCACGTCACTGAAGCCTCAGTGTGTTAACTGCAAGGGTGAGCATACGGCCTGGTCGCGTGACTGTTCGGTATTTAAAGATGAAAAACGAATTCGCGAACTGATGGTGATAGAGAAAATTTCTGCTGGTGATGCAAAACGTCGAGTCCGAGAGTCTCAACACACCCTTCCATCTGCTGCGTTTTCCACTGTAGCTGCTAGACTACAAGTTAAAACTGTCTCGGTTGCCACCCAGACAGTTGATGTATCAACTCTGACTTAGAGACCTCAACCTGATAAATCACCAAGAAATAGCCAAGCCTCACAGACTTATCAGGTTTCGCCGATGCATCCCCAGACACATGTCTCCTGTGCAGTCTTCTAGGACTCCACGTGCTGTCTCTACTGTTCGTGCCAGTAAAATTTTACGATCTGGTCGCATGTCACCACTAGCGACGAGCATCAAACGTCTAACTACTGTTCTGACTACTCAGTTGGAACATCAAAATTCTCCACCTGTCCTTAATGCGCCGAGTTCATCCCTCAAATCAGATATGATTGAGGACGATCTCATGGACTCGTATTATACTGTAGTCGGAAAGGGAGGGAAATTTAATAAACCTCGCCTGAAAAGGTAATATTTTTATTAATCCTCATCCCAATGGCTATGCTCCAATGGAATCTTAACGGATTTCATTCCCACTATGAAGAACTGCAAGTCTTGTTATCAGATCTTTCCCCTGCTGTCGTTTGCTTTCAGGAAACTAAATTTAAAACCACTGAATCTGTGATCTTGAAAAACTATACACTCTATCGCACAGATTTCCCAACTGATGGTCGCGCATGTGGCGGTGTTGCAATTGGTGTTGTTGACACGCTGTATTCAACACCTGTCCACATTACTACGAACCTACAGGAGGTTGCTGTTCGCGTCCACATTGAACAGCATGTCACAATCCTGAATTTGTACATCACAAGGGAACAAGACTTTACGCTCCTTGACCTCCAGAATCTTTTTCAGCACTTACCCCAACCTGTAATTTTAGTTGGAGATTTTAATTCCTATAATGTTATTTGGGGTAATGTTCGTACCGATGTCAGCGGTAGAATCTTTGAATCGTTTATTGACGCTTCAAACTTCGTTTTATTAAATACTGGCGCTAACACGCATTTTAGTTTGACAAGTGGCACGTACTCAGCGATAGATCTGTCTCTCTGCAGTGCAGTTGTTGCACCCATGTTGGCATGGCGTGTACATGACGATTTATGTGGTAGTGCCCACTTTCCAGTAATTTTAGCCTTTTTAAACCTCTATCAAGCACCACGTAAATTACCGCATTGGCATCTGAAGTGTGCTGACTGGACTAAATACGCCACTCGTGTCCAACTAGTTGATCAAGGAGCTATGCCCCTGAATGATTCGGTTGAGTATTTGAACCGTGAAATTTTGCGAGCTGCCAAATGTTCCATTCCACAGTCTGGCCGAACGCCACGTCGGCGTTCTGTTCCCTGGTGCAACGATGAGCTCGACGTAGCACGGCGTCGGCGCAGTCGCGCTCTACGGGTGTTCAACCGATATCCTACAGCGGCAAATTTGAATGCAGTTTGACAGTCACAAGCTTATATTCGACGTCTCATGAAACAAACTCGGCGTACCTCCTTTCGTGAATACGTATCGTCCATTAATTCACAAACGCCAATTCGAGACGTGTGGGAACGGGTCAGACGTTTGCAAGGAAATTGTCGCTCCGAGCCATTGCCTGCTCTGAAGCAGAATAATGTCTTGCAGACTGACCCAGAAGAGATAGCTAATCTTCTTGGAGCAGCCTTCGCAGCAATATCCAGCTCTCAGCACCATAGTGCTAACTTCGTACACATTAAACTACAGGCAGAGATAATACCTCTACGGTTTCACTCTAATAATTTAGAACACTATAATGTCTCTTTCACCAAGTGGGAACTTGAAACTGCCTTGCGTGCTGTTAGAAACACATCCCCTGGACTGGATGATATTCACTATGAAATGCTGCGAAACCTTCCCTCCCAAGGAAAGGTCTTCTTGCTAAATCTCTATAATCAGATCTGGAGGACTGATAGCTTCCCTGCTATTTGGCGAGAAGCTATTGTAATTCCGATTCTGAAACCTGATAAAGATAAACTAAACCCCACAAGTTACCGGCCCATTGCCCTCACTAGCTGCGTTTGCAAACTTTTTGAGAGAATGATAAACCGACGCCTAATGTGGTACTTGCTTTCTAATGATCAGTGTGGGTTTCGCCAATATCGATCAACTGTCGACCATCTTGTCAGGTTAGAGTCTATTGTGCAGAACGAATTCCTCCGGAATGAACATGTTCTTACTGTGTTCTTCGATTTAGAGAAGGCCTATGATACCACCTGGAGATATGGGATACTACGCCAGCTTCATAATTGGGGCATTAGGGGCCACATGGCCCATTTTATAACAAACTTTCTTCGCGATCGCTATTTTCGTGTGCGTGTTGGTGATCGTTTCTCAGAATTTATTTACAGGAAAAGGGCGTATCTCAAGGGAGTGTGCTGAGCGTAACACTGTTCGCTATTGCAGTGAATAGTGTTATGGCTTGTATTCGCCCCCCTGTGCAAGGTCTTTTATATGTTGAAGACTTGACGATTGTCTGTAAGTCTGCGAATATCAACCTCGCAGCCCGGCAGATCCAATTGACGCTTAACCGTCTTGTTGACTGGTCACACCAGACTGGTTTTCGTTTTTCACCAACGAAGACAGTCTGTGTCCACTTCTGCCGTAAACGAACTTGTTTCGTTGACCCAGATCTCTATCTTGGAGATAGACAACTCCAGTTCGTCGAGGAGGTACGATACCTCGGTCTATTATTTGATACCAAGTTAAATTGGCGTAGTCACCTTCGCCAAATTAAAATTTCCTGTACGAGAGCTCTGAATTTATTGCGTGTTTTAAGTCATCCCACTTGGGGTACTGATCGTACAACCTTGTTGCGCCTTTATCGCGCACTCATTTTATCTAAGGTTACCTATGGTTGTCACGCTTATTCCTCTGCACGATTTTCAGCGTTACATACGCTCGATAGTGTCCATCATGCTGGAATTCGACTCTCCACTGGCGCGTATCGCACAAGTCCTGTGACCAGTCTTTGTGTTGATGCCGCTGAACCACCGCTCGAGATTCATAGGATGTACTATGTGTTGAGCTATCTTGCTAAGATATCATCTTTGGCAAGACACCCAGCACATAACTTAATCGTATACCCAGTCCAACGAGCCCTATATGAACGCCGTGGTCACGCTACCCGACCACTTGGCATCCGAGCGTCCGAGTTGTTGGAGAATCTCAATGCAGACCGCCCAATTGTCTGTCCTGTGCGTTTTAGTCTCCGTCCGCCGTGGACACTTGCCCGCCCACGGATTGATCTTTCCTTGTCACACCTCAAGAAATCGGAGACTTCCATGATTGAATTCCAGCAACGTTTTCTTGCGTTGCAGAGTCAGTACCCACGTTTTATCTCTGTTTTTACCGATGGATCCAAATCAGATGAATCTGTTGGATGCGCATTTGTTGTAGAAGGGGAAGCCCGTCTATTTTGTCTTAATCCCAAAGCCAGTATTTTTACTGCTGAGCCCTATGTTCTTTTAAAGGCTTTGGATTTTAGTCTTGTTCATGGTTTCAATCGCATCCTTGTTTGTACAGATCCAAAGAGTGTTCTTCAAAGCCTCGAGAATATGTATTCGAAACATCCGCTCGTGCAAGATATTCTCTGTAAGACACACGCCATCTGCTCTGCCGGTGGTGAGGTTGTCTTTTCGTGGATACCAAGTCATGTTGGTATCCATGGCAATGAATTGGCAGACGAAGCTGCTCGTGAGGCCTCTTTAGGAGCTAACATTGATATTCCGCATGTCCCATTTCAGGACATGATGATATATTATAAGCAGGTTACGCGGAATGAATGGCAGCGACGATGGGATGACGTAGCTGTTAATAAACTGAAAGAACTTAAGGTAACTGTTGCTCCATGGAAATCATCTTGCCGAGATAGTAGGCGTGAAGAAGTCCTTTTATGTCGTCTACGTATAGGACACAGTCACCTGACACATGGTTATTTGATACGACGATTGGATCCACCACATTGTAACAATTGCAATGTAGTTTTAAGTATTCGTCACGTGCTTTTAGATTGTCCCTGATATAATCATCTCAGACAACGTTATAACATCCCCAATGACATGGCGTCAATGTTAGGGGATGAATCAGCCATATTGCGACGAGTTCTTCTCTTTGTTCAAGATACAGGACTATCATCGTCTATTTGAGATGATTGTGTTGTTTAGCTGTTAAATTTTATGTAGTATTATTTTATTTCTGTGTAATCCCGTTTACAGCCTTTTGGTTTTTACTTTTTATGCTAAAGACTCTCTACATCTTTAGTTTTTATTATTCTTTAATATTTCTGAAGAAATTTACCCTCTTCAGCTTTTTTATGCTTTTATAATTTTATTGAATTAACAGCTATATTTAGACGTGACAAAGTTAAGGGGCTTCCCCGTATCGGGACGGGCATAAGCCATAGTGCTGTTACCGCCCATACAATTAATTCTATCTTTTATGTTATCAAAAGTTTGAAGTTGGCAATAAGTAAATGTATTGTTGTGTATTAGTTCTGTTATGCAATTAGCCTTTTGTGAATTTCGAAAACTGTGTGGTTTACATACATATAAAAAGTTTTCAAATGACCAGAATTGTTCTTCAATTTCTAAAAAAAATCATTACGTGATGTAAAAACAAAACGAGGAAGAGAAATAGTTGTTTGTATCTTTTGATATAGAAATCCCAAATTTACAATTTCGAGAAGTGTCGACATTGAGGTTGTTTTGATCAAAGGTATTTACATCAAAAGATCAACGTTTTTAGTCTGAAAGTTGAAAGAAACCAAAAATGATTTGAAACGACGTATAGTATACCTAAGTCGTATTTATTAATATATATAGTGTCCCTTAGTAGTTCATGCTCTGAACCAAATTTTAAAGCTCGATCTTCGGCTAAAATGTGTGGAGAAAGTTTATTTGTTGAAATGTGGGACATGAATTGCTTAATTTCAACTTGGGCTAAGTAATGGGCGTATAATGCCGAAAGTTTACTCGTCTCTTGGGCTATTGAGCAAAATGACGGTAATATGTGCGTTTGCATTCCCAAAAATGTTTTTTTTTATTTGTAAAACCGCGTTTTTAACCATTTTAATTTCCTGGGTAAAACTATCCCTCATATTATTTATTTCTGTGGTTAATAAGTTCTCAAGTTGTTTAAGTTGCTCTACTGAAGAGGTTAAACGACGCTGTTGAAATAGTTTTGTCAAAGATAGGTCAAACGATCCTATTCCCAATAGAAAGGAAAGGAAGTTTCTATTAGTATGTGTACTATTCACACATGAAATTGTTTAGGTTGTTGATATCTTAACGTGACAAGGAATAGTATCCTCGATATTACGAAAGAAAGCTTTTTCATGGTGTTTGATTTCTTCTCTGATTTCACTCCAAGCAATACAATTCTCCTTAGATGGGTACGTTGTTTGAAGATTGAGGTTAGAACGAACAGCTATATATACATCAGTATGTGAATTTACTGCTAAACCTTCGTTAGTCAGAGTTACTCCAATTTGAGGTAAAATTTCCTCATGGAATTTGGGGCTTATTGCTTTGGAAAGTGTTTTAG
>JAGDQP010007002.1:27424-69441 GCA_022664845.1 Lepisma saccharinum
TACCTCTTTGAATTGCCATGCTTATTCTTTGGATAAGAAAGGTGCTTGCTCTATCATCACCAAATGATTCTGTGATACGCTTACCTATTTCTTTTATGAAGTTAAGGCCTATTTTCCCCATGAACCACTGGATTCGGTAGCAATGGGTATGAAATGATAATTCTGTGCAAGATTATTATATTTTCTTCTTTTTCCGCTTCTTTTCGACTGGCGATATTTCCCGCCTGCATTGAGGAAAAAGGAAGGTTGGAAGGAGCGAACGTCCTGAGCAAGTGAAGTCCCAAATTAACGGTTGCCTCTCTTCCAGGGTAACAGAGTCATCCCATCTAGTCTTTTACCGTCTGTTCTGCTACATCCAATAGGTTCTCGTACTGCAGGAATGCCAGCTGAGATTAGTGCTCTTATTATAATGTTATTAACATTCAAGTGACTAGGATGTCTACCTGCGCTTTTGAAACAAGGAAGGCCATGCATTCCTTTTTTATTTACTTCATTTTTGCATACCTGACATTGGTGACTTTCACAAATATCTGCACCCAGGCGAATTCCAACTGCTATTCGGAAACATTCATTACTGAGGTGAAGGCCGAGAGGGGGCGAAGGTAGAGCTTTGAACCAAGCACCTGCTTCGAAGGAAGACGCGCCAATTATTCCGGCTTTGTCTTCTAAGTTTTCTGCAGTCTGAAGTAAAAAGGAGAGGTGTGATTTGATAATTAATCCCACGTAAATTGCTTTGATCTAGTATCGAGTTCGGGCAAGAATGATCCAACTAATAATGACCAAGTTGAAGAGCAAGTCTCAATCTCAGAATCCCCATGAGAACTGATATTATTTTGAAGAAGTGATTCTATCAGACATCGGGAACTATAGAATGACGCCAAGAAGGCGGGAATAGCCAAATATAGGGCGCGACGAATGCCTAATCCTCCAAAATTGACAGGGAGAGAAGCCTGAAGCCATGTGTGGTCAGGAAGGAAACAATTTAGGATGGATTCTAAACCAGATTTAATGGTGTTATCGTAACGTTCGAGTATACCTTCTTCTCTCCAAGAAGGCGAACAACGCAGAAAATATAATAACCTTGGTATGGTAAAAGAAGATCTTAGTAAATAAAATGCTGAGTGTGCAGAGATCGATGAAAGACGTGAAAAGGACGTTTCAAGTGTGGCTATTTTCCCAATTAATAAGGATCTCCTTGCGTCAGTAGAGAGGGCAACACCTAGAAGAAAAGCATTTGAAGGAGACATTAATTGAATGCCTGGAGCCACTTCATTGAACATTGTGAGAAGTATGTGTGTTTGTTCGATTGTAGTTTCAAAAAAGCCAATCTCACATTTAGAAAAATTAAGGTCAGTACCAATTGTAATTGCCTTCTTATGGATATTATTTAATGTATTTAATATAGTATCCGGATCTCCAGCTATGGTTCCGTCGTCTAGGTACCATATATTCAAGTCGGTGTTGACATTATTGACAATAGGTTGAAGAGTCATTGCAAATAATGCAGGTCCTAAAGGGCCCCCTGCTGTACTCCTCTTTGAGATAATATGATATCCTTACCATAAAATAAATAGCTGACTTGAGCATAAGTTTGAAACACATGTGGATAGAAGGAAAATTATCCTTGACAACTGTGAGTATTGCTTGCCTGTCTATTTCATTGAAAGCATTTTTGAAGTAAATCTTAAGGAAGGCTTTAGTCTTCTGGTGAGAGTATGAATAATATATGCATGCAATATGTGCAGCAGCTTCTGCTCCATGTTGAATGCCTACTCCAAGTTGGTGTGGAGAAAAGTACTGAATTAGCTGATTTTTAATTCTGCCGCATATAATTTTAGAAGTAAGTCTTCTCCATGTGTTCCCTATAGCGATTGGTCTAATGCCTCCACATTTCTTTTTCAGTACTATAAGCCCCGAAGAAAAATGTATTTATATATGCTTAAATTTAGTAATAAATTTAAAAATGCTTTTATTCTTTTATTCTCTCGTATTCGTTATATGCTTGTAGGAAACACGTATCATTTGTTGTGTTTTGCATTAACGTGTCAGATTGTGGTATAATTTACAGGAAAAGAGAGAGGAAAAAGCCATAGTTTCTACCTTGGCAATACTAAATCATAATTTACAATTTTACGTTGGCTATTTCTATCAAAGAATGTCTCAGCATATTTATATCTTATAGAGTACTTACATAACTAAAAAAATCATTGCTCTATTGCCTGCAATACAGTAGACTATTTTATACATAATATTATATACATAAACTAAAGGAGACATTTAATGATAGCAAATATCTTAATAAAAATAATTGGAGCTACCCTTTGAAGCTTATATAAAAAGAAAAGATTGCGTAAAGACCTATTGCTGTAAATTAGCGAAAAAATGTATTAAATATGTGCGTTCTATGTTTACTACTTTCATAACGAAATACTTTAATGTAAATATATATTTCTCTAAAGAGGAGGACATCCCTTAAAAATAAAAAAATGTAACTCTAACCAAATCGATACATGATTCAAAATTAAGTGGGTGAAATATGGAAAGCATGGCATTTCCTTCAATGCTTAGTCAAATCAGTATTCCTTCAAAGTCGGGAATAACTCGACTGTTCTTTCGAATCATCCGTCGAAGGGGCTAAAAGTGTTTGAAATAAAAGTCTATACGATATATAGAAAAGTTCAACTGAATATAACTATGCAAATTACATTCATGTCTCTGTAAATAAATGATTCTGGTTCATGGTTCATCCCGGTATACCTTACATACCCCACCAAAAAAAATCACATGTAAATACAATTTTGTATGAAATTCGTCGTTATTTACTATTTGGTATATATATGTACATCCACCATATCGTTCTGATACTGCACCATCACTATTTTTATGTTGATATGATATATAAAAAATATAAAAGTATACAGTAATTTACTTCACTGACACCACTATCACTATAAAGAAAATTTTAGCGTTGTATGTTGCTATATGTAAGAAAACACTATTCACCACACTGTATAATAAAACTTATAATAAAATTGTCCAATATAATTACAAACAGAAAGTTCTGTATACGTTAACATTCTAGAAACATGTGATTCTGTAAATACATCTGTTGAGTAACACTTTAGGTTGTAGTCTTTATATCTAGTACCTGATATTTATCCTGAAGCGGGGCATAAAAAGCTAATAAAAATCGTATTTATAATACTATTACTACTACATCAACACGTTTTTCTATTACAGATGTATCACACTACTACTGCAACAGAAACAAATACTACTTCACCTACCACTACTACTATACGTTTCTTCTTACCTACATATTCTTTCGTTGCGTGTTACAATTGCCTCCCACATCTTATCCCGATCAATTTCATTATTAATATTATCTTTATTATTATTATTCGAGTAAGCTAAGATTTCGAACCTATTTGAGATTATGAGTTGGTAATCTGCTTTTATGTTCAGATTATATAATCGTTTTACTTCTAATTTCAGTTCTTTTGATCCTTTGCTCTTTGTTTGCAATGCTTAACTTTTCCCTAATTTTTATGGTCTCTATTGATGATTGGTGTGCCTTTCGCTCCTTTGTAAGCCTTAACGCCCAATATGTTCGTTTGTCTTCGTCTATCTAATGTACTAATACGTGGTCGATCTGCTGGCTTGTTTTTCCATCCGGAGTTCCCCACGTGTATTTGGGTATGTATTAGTACTGAAAATACGTTGTTGTTTACTATTAAGATTTTCGAAATCGTAAAAGCTACAAGTCTTAAGGCATTCCTGTTGCTGACTTCATGAATATAATTTGACTATATCTAAATGTTTGTTCCCTACCTACGTTTATGTTGAAATTATCCAACACAATTTTCATATCATACTTAAGTAATCGCTCAAACAACCTTTCTAGCTCATCGTAAGATCTATCGTGTACATATCGTAACGTAGAATAGTCTTTCGTTCATGAACTCTGTATCCTGAATCGGAGGAAGTGTGAAGAAAGTAGGATATATGTGCCAATAAAACAAAATGGCTGCCGTGCGTTGGCCATCCGACGTTTGTGGTTTAGTTAGTTATCGAGAGTGTGAGACCACTGCCCTTTGACGTGACCCTTGTTTTCACTGCGAGCAGTAAGGTTTGTGAATTTATAGTGTAAATGGTTGCACTGACATCATGAATCGAGTGTGGCTCAGTTAGCACGTGATGTTCCATCATATACAATAACCTCCTAAAATCATGAAAAACACTTGGAAACTTGATTTTGGCCGTAGAAAACTCCACTTTTTTAAATATTGATTTACGCCCTTAAAAGTCAAAATGCTGATAAAAACCCTGAATCCGCGAGACCCTCCTGAAATCTGAACACCATCCTCGGAATATTGACTTTACACCCTTGAAAGTGAAAATGCTACTAGAAACCCGGGGAGTGTCAGACCCTTGCGAAATTTGAACACCACCCTGTGAATTTTGTCTTTACACCCCCCAAATTAAAATGTTGGGAGAAGCCCTGAGTTCATCAGACTCTTTTCCAAAAGTCCTGAAAACTAAAACTACACTTGCGCCACCCTTCTAATTTTTACTTTAGATCCCCCAACTGAAAGTACTATAAGAAACTCTCAGTCCGCCAGACACATCTCCTAAATCTTGATACAACACTTGTGAACTTAAATTTTTTGGCAATATAAAATTGCACATGACACCACTGTCGGAGTTTTGACTCTACATCCCCCAAACTGAAAATACTGATAAATCCTGAGTCTACCAGACCCATCTAAAAATCTTGAAACAACACCCCGAACCTAAATTCTTTTGCCCATATAAAACTGCACTTACATCACCCTCGCAATTTTGACTCTGCATCCTCCAAACTGAAAATATTGATAGAAACCTCGGGTAAACCAAAGCCATCTCCTAAAATCTTGAAACAACATTCGCGTACTTAAATTCATTGGAAAGTATAAAAAAAACAATTACACCACCCTCCGAATTTTAACTTTACATACCCAACTGAAAGTATTGCCAGAAACCCTGAGTCCGCTAGAGGACGTTTTGTGTCTCAAAATGGTTAAACGCTAGAGATAAAAAATACAGAAAATATACTTAGAAAACCAAAAATAATAATTAATACCTTTTTATTATTTTTGTTGAAGAAGAGATGACATACTCCTATTTTTGAATGTTTATGAATTGAAACTGCTATCATAATAAAGACATAGAAACTTGCTTGTCTCATGTGTACATTATCGTACTGCGTCATTTCGATATTGAATTAAGTTGTCTTTGCTTTATACAAGATAAAAGATTGGCGATGTTTTAAGTACAGTACTCTTGATAATGCCTTCCTTGTTTGTTGGTTAATCATGGAAGAAGGAAAAATACAACTCGTAAAGTGATTTGATACTTCGGGAGAGATGTAAAGGTTAGTTTGCTGACTACTGAATTGTTGTTGTTTTACTATGTGCACAAGAATGAGTAGTTTTGATAGTTGTATAATCTTGAAAGAAGGAAAATACAACTTGTACATGAATCCCAGACGTGATCTCATATTTTGCTACAGGTATAGAGGTCTGTTTGCTAATAACTGAATTATTATTGTTGTATTACTATGTGCACATAAAAGGAGTAAATTCTGTGTGTGTTATCTACATCATTTATGTGATCATAGTTTAAAACAAAATATAGAGGTCACTTTTCTTATGACGGTTTCAGAAAATATATTTACTATGTCTATATAAAAATATTTATGTTTGAGCGTCATACATAAATTCCAAATGTCATATCATAATTTGCATAAAGATAGAGAGAGGTCACTTCCCTTATAAGGAAAATTTTTGCGTTTGATCTAGGTCGCATAATTGTTTGGTTGATATGAAAGAGTTTTGTGTGGAGCATCAGTAGTGTGTAGATAGGAAATTTGAATATAAGACCGTGCATTTGAATACGTTTCCATTCTTCGTTAAGCCTTCGAATTCGTTGATCGTAGTTCATTCGATTGTGAGAGTTCTTTTCACTTTAAGCTTTTAAAGTCCTTGTGCTAATTTTTTTTGAAAAACAATGAAGCTTTGTCTGCTACTTGCTCTTCAAACTTCTAAAGTCTTTGATTTCAGCTTTTGGAAAACAGTGAAGTGTTATCTGCTGCTCCCGCTCCTACTGCTGGATGTTAAACGAGATTTCGATTAAAGGTAAATAGATTTTTATATTAAATTAAATATGCGTGTGTCAGTAACATTTATAGTATATTTGAAGGATATTTATAGCATATCCGAATGACAAGGGAACGGGAGACTGTTTTTGGAATACTTCCTACATATCTAATAGAGGGGAATAATTAAACTCTAACTTATTGATTTATCATTTTAAAGACTTTGGAACAGTAATTTTGCCCGACTTTAGTGTGCGGGGCTTGGTCACTAAATGTTCGAGAACACTCCTCCGAAATTTTGTTTCTTGGTGAAACTAAGGAAAACCTGGGACAACCTTAGTGAAGATAATCAACTGTAAAGTAAAAATCATAAGGTATCTTTTAGGCTGATATAGGATAGTGATCATGACCTTAGTTCATAAACTACTTTGGGGAGCACCTCGTGAAACTGAGTGAAAGCGATTCTAGGATAATTCAGATGTAAAGTACAAGTCATTAGTAACTTTGGCTCAGGCTGAAAATAGTATAGAGATCAGGGCTTTACTTCATATGTTAGCTCGAAAAATGGTCTGTTGAAACTAAGGGAAATTCAGGAAAACCTTACTCAGAATACTTGAGTATAGATTAGAAGCCATTAGCTAACTTTAATAAAAAAAATTACGAGTGTTTACACTCACGTACGAATATTCTCGTGCAGCAGCCATGGCGTAATATTCTATTAGCGCTTACTTACATGTACGAATTTTCCCGCAGGGCAGCCGTGGCGTAAAAACTTTATTAGTTCTTACCCACACATGCAAATTTGCTTGGGTAAGGTAGTCGTGGCGGATAAATTTTATTAGTGCTCAAAAGTACAGATTTAATCGGGAAGGTAGCCGTGGCGTGAAAAATTATTAGTGCTTACTCACACGTACGGAATTGTTCCAGACGGCAGTCGTAGTGGACATTTTAATAGTGTTTATTCACATTATGGAACTGTTCGGGACGGCAGCCTTGGCGGAAATTTTGTTAGTGTTTATTCAGACATATGGAATTGCTTAGGACGGCAGCCGTGACGGAACATTTGTTAGAGGTTACTGACTTGTACGGATCTGCTCGGGACAACTGCCGTGGCGAAAAAAATATTCGTGATTATTTACACGTACTGATATGCTCGGGAAGGCAGAAGTGGCGGAAGCGAATACACACACCCACACATACACAGTGAGAGAGAAAGAGTAAGAAAGAGACATACATACACACACACAGACACACAGAGGAAACTGATTAAACCGTTATATATGAGGAACCTTATTAAATAGTGACATATGAAGAACTTAATTAAACACTAACATGCATGAATAGAGTGGGAGATAGTACTGTTCTCTGAAACCTTGGTTTATTCTTTATACGTAAGCTATTAGTTTATGTTAATTGTTAACTGAATAGTTGTGCTACCTTTTTCTATGTTGCGACGAACGTATATTCTTTTAAATGATTACGAGTAGATAATCTTATACAATTTAAAATAAGCAACTGCGCATTCGTTAAGAGAGAATAGATAATTAGAGCGAAAGATAGGTCACAGTATAAAAATGACTATCCGAAGAAGCCTCAGTCCGAGATTTTAGCTCAATCTATTGAATAAACTTAGTTTTCTTGTGTGAAATTATTATTGAATTAATACTTTACTCCTTTATTGTGTGGAAAAGATAAAAGTAATTTGAAGGAAGATTAAATTGATAAAAGTGTTACTCATTTTTGTCCTGTGAAGAATTGTTACTCTTTAACTGAAGATAAGAATTGAACAGTATTAATAATAACAGGTTAGTTTATCTTTTTATCTTATTTCCGATTTTATTTTCTTTGAAAGTGCAAAACTACAGAGTGCTAGTGGTGATACTGTTGTTGTTTCTTATTGAGCGACATATTAATTAGGGGAATTATATTTTATATTTTACCTTAAGATTGTATAGGAATATGGTGGTAATGTTTAATACTTTACCTTTTATGCATGCATAGACAATAATAATTTTATAAAGGATGTTTCAAGTTACTTTAATTTTGTGAAC
Organism: Lepisma saccharinum; assembly: GCA_022664845.1. Taxonomy (NCBI): domain Eukaryota; kingdom Metazoa; phylum Arthropoda; class Insecta; order Zygentoma; family Lepismatidae; genus Lepisma; species Lepisma saccharinum. The sequence continues at coordinate 35,612 of JAGDQP010007002.1, forward strand.
AAGAAAATTATCTTACAAAATATTAATCCATTGTATTACTTTCAGCAATCAAGTTTCTGACTATTATAAAACGGAATCCACTTATTCTACTATTTGAGGACATCACGTTTTATGAATAGTCAGAATGGATTGCAGTACTGGAATGACCGCCGCCGATCCCGTCATTTTCGCCGAAAATGCTAAAGAATTCAACGACCCTGATTCTATATAGAACGCATGGGTGGATTTGTGCAAACTTTCCGTGCAATGAGTGGTGCCTAGAAATGAAGGTAATGTTTTTGATTTCCTTTTCATCTACCTCTTCTATCCAACTCGTCTTTTAATAAGTTGTTTGGTGCCCGTCTTGATGTGAAAGAGTTAATAGAGTTAGGGAATGGTGGCATTTTGACTATCCATCTAATGCTACGCTGGCTTTTCAGTATTATATGCTCTTGACTGAACACATTGATGACAATAACGGTAGAATGCTTCACCCTCATGTAGCGTTTCTTTTTGGCTTGTTTCCGGTTGTGCGAGATGATATTTATGAAGTAAATAATTCCATTTATTAAGACAACAGGATACTTAATATAGTCCCTTACATCCGGGAGTACTCACTGTTCTTTGGAGATTCGTTTTTACCGCCTGTACCTTCTTTTATACCTTTTACCACAACTACTTCTTTTAATACTTCAACTAGAACTTCTGCTCCTGTTAATGTAGTTAGGTCTGTATTGACACAGGCAAGACTGCAACCTTCTTATCTACAATAAGACCTATCTACAGTCAAATACCTTCAACTCCATTTGCACCTTCTACTTCTTTTGCTCCTAGCTAAACCACTGTTGAGAATCAAGATAATTTCTGTTGCGATACGGACTCTTCTTTCTCCATAGGGTAATGAGATATGTGATCTAGCGTACGATTACTTTGAGATATGGGGTAGTGATACAAGTTGCCGAGATTCTTGAAAAAATGAATGAGATCGAGCAGAGTAAGCAGAATGTTATTTTTTAGCAGGGAACAGGAAGTGATTTCTTCGAAATTATAGATGAGCGCGTTCGCGGATTTGGTAAAATTCCCATGAAAGGTAAAGAAATCTCCATACGTGCTAAAGCTCGTACCTCCACTTTGACTCCTTCTGAGTATGTTGAGAACTTATTTCAATTTGAACTAGAGTATCTGCTTTCAAGTGTAGATCCTCAATCCTGGGTCAGATTTAGTATAGAAAGTAGTAAGGACGCCAACGATAAAGACGTTTTCATTCCGTAGCGTAGTTGAGTTCACCTAAATCCTGAACATATTTTGCTTTCGATTGAGAATGTTCTCAACTCGAATGAATCCTACCTAGTAGCTGATAGTGTAATTATTAAGTCTTATATATTCGACCCTATTCGCGGACAAGGCGAAAGAAAGAAAAGGAATAATGATACAGTAAAACCTCTGTTAACAGAAATACCGTTGACCGAAAAAGCGTTTAAGCGAAACGGCAAAAAATCGTAAAAGATAAAATCTCAAATACTTACAGAAAAATATAGATTTTATAAAAAACAGGAAACTTAGTTGTATAAGTTGTCCAATTCCAGAAGTATTTAGAAGTTTATTGAAGTCTGTTATATACGTAACCTAAAAGTGTATTTTTATCATTGCCTTCAATATTTTCATTTTTAAATTAAAAAGACATTTTAACCGAAATGTTAGTTATCCGAAATGACCTAATAACAGGGTCATTTATTTCGGATAACAGGGGTTCTACTGTATTTACCTTTGGAGGAGTACTTACAACCACACGTTATTATCCTGTGTTGAAAATAAGAGCCAACTCGTTTGACTGTTTACCGAGAGTTTTATTTATGGCTAAGAGGAAAGAACTTTCAAAGTAAAAAGGTACAATATGTGAAGGAAGAACCTAAGAATTGGGAAAAGGAAGGCAAGGATTTATGTAAGACAGCAAATATTGATATTACACATTTGGGTGGAAGTTTAGAGGACATGGATGAATTTCAAAATTATTATGGTAATCGATTTCAGAATGTAGTGTATATATTAAAACCAGCTACTCGAGAACCTGAGGTCATCTTTAATTGGAATATGCAAACTAAGAATCAATTAGTTTTGTTTTATCATGATCAGAATTTTAACGTGATTGAAACTATTACTGCCTTTTTAGGAAAGAGAGGTTACTGCTATGATTGCTTGAATACGTATGTTGAAAGTAGACTACATAAGTGTGATTACCTTTGCGAACATTGCGATTAGTTCATAACATTGAACCGTCTGGCGATGAGGAAACCATTACTTGCAATAGATGTTTAAGGACATTCCCTTCGCAATTATGCTATAATAACCCTAGCAGGAAGGCAAAGGAAAAACCTGTATATTACTGTCAAACTGTGCCTACAGTGTGGTGTTAAGATCGATACCCGAAAAAAAGTAATAATACACACGAATGTGGAGATGGAATCTGCACTATCTGCAACTTGTTACAGAGGGCCATTTCTGTTTCGTACAAAAGGTAAAACCGAAACATGATACTGATTTTAATTATGTAGTAAACGACATTCAAACTATGCTGCTAACTGAGAGTCAGAAAGGTTAACGTGAATACCGGCCAAACTTGATATGCGCTTCACACCGTTGTTTTAAATGCATAAACCGTATAGAAGATAATTGCAAATGCTTTAAATTCGGTAATTCACATGGTGAAAGAGACTGTGTTTTACAATATTGAAAGTTTTGTGAAACACGTTCTCCGTCTGGATCCTAAGTTTAATACTGTGGTAATATTTAGCGCATACCGCAGAGAAATTCGATTCCGTGTTTATTGAATAAGCAGTCAATGAAAAGGAAAGAACCACTCCTCAAATTATCACCCAAGGTGCTAAAGTTATCCATATGAGTGTGCTAATATTACTTTTAAAGATACTTCTTTATTCATATCCGTGAAATTATCCAAATTACTAGCTGCCATGGGATTAGGTAAGAATAAATTACTTTTGTTTTATCACGATCAGAATTTTAATTTGATTGAGACTTTTAGGTAAGGTTTAGAAAAGGTAGATTCTCCGTTTTTATTAAATACAGGGGATAATCAATATTACGATGGGCTGTTGCTAGAACTTGAACTTTTTGATGATTAAGGTAAATCAGAAAGTAGAGGTGATGCTTTGAATTTCATGAAGAGTGTGGAAAAAATCTTACCTTTAACCTACAACGTGAAATGCTAGAATACTGCAGAAACGATGTTCGTATATTTTGTGAGGCAGTCATTAAAATTTCTCATTTAATTTAATAAAAGAATGAAGGGATCCAGGGTGTTCTTCAAGTAAACACAATTGCTTCCAGTGCGATGAAATTCTTTCGCTCTATATATTTAGAAGAGAGAGGTATTCCTCGGATTTCCACGTTTGGATATTGGCAGCGTAACCCTCAAAATAAAAAAGCATTACAATGGATGAAGTACATGGAACTCATATGAAACTGTGTTTCGATGCATACGGCTGAAAACGGATATGGAGCCCAATTTCGACGATCAACGTGAACGGGTACGATAAGGAACATCGTACTGCTTATGAATTTTATGGATGTTTCTGGTATGGTCATTCATGCATTAAGGCACTGTGCCTCTCAATTACACTATGGCGAAACATTAAATCACCGAGATGTAGCTTCATTGAAGAGAAAGAAATATTTAGAAAATGGCGATCTTAAGCTTTTAGAAACCTATGAATGCAATTTTGATCTACGAAGGAAGGAAAATCCACACCTTCGGCGATTTATTAAAGATCAGTGCAAAAGATTGAAGGTTTATTAATATCTAAAACGCATTCAAGGCAGGTAGGACAGAAGTTTTTCGATTTCTTTATGAATGTGGTGAAGACGAAATACAGTAATTAGATATGTCGATATACTCAGTTTATATTCCTGTTATGAAAAAGAGACCTCTCCCTATTGGTAGGTCTATCATCTACAGAGGGAAGGCTTGTTATAAACCCAAAAAGATTCATAGTTTTGTTTTCTCCAAGAATTTCCCTCCCTATTCCATAACTTCTATATAATGAGAACAGACGCCTCGTATTCGACCTCTGTCATACTTGTATGGAGGAAATGAATAGTGGAAATTGTATCCATACTGTGCACCAACACTGTTTCAACGGCACATTTTGCACTCCTGAATTGCATGAAAGATTGGTGAAAGGGTATACCGTTGTCAATATTACGCAATTTACAAGTTTAAAATAAAAGAGGAGTTATTTGAAGATTATGTTAATAACGTGGTGGAAGATCTCTATTTTCATTGGGTTTGGACCTAAAAATTATTCGTATAAGGAAAGGAAAATTCAGACTGGGTATAAAAAATCCATTTTCAAAATTCCGGGAATCACTCTAAATCGTTAAAGCGCTTAAAATAGTAAGAACCTTCTAGGTTTCGATCTCAGTGTACTAGCGAGGAGGAAAAACAGTGTATAGTGAGGAGTATGCTGCGCTTGAAGGTATACAACCTAATCCTGATAGCGTTAGTGAAATCTGGTTTGCGTTATATCACAAAACTATTTTTAAAATCTTTGTTTGAGAAGTGGAGACAGAGAACGGAACGTAGACAGAGATGATGTCGCAGACCAGGTAGTTAATGATGTTAAGTCTTTCTTTGCTTTTCTCCGAATACCCTATTTTGAAGTACGAAATGTATTACTGATCGGAGAAGATGCCTTGTTATTAACATACAAGGATTTAGAAAATGCTAATACTACTAATGCCTTTCTAATTTTATTCTTTCAGCCTTTGTTTCATCATGGGCTAGATTAAAATTATATTGTACTGGCGAGAGTGGGAAGAGAAAATGCTATCTACTCAGATACAGATTCTATCTTCCATAGACAAGAGATAAACGAACCTCGATTGCTTCCTATAAGGAACATTTTAGGAGATTTAACTAATGAAGTAAAAACTGGGTGGGAGATCACTATTTTCATTGGGTTTGGACCTAAAAATTATTCGTATAATTCAAGGGAAATTCAGACTGGGAATAGTAAACCCATTTTCGAAATTCCGGAAATCACTCTAAATCATTAATGCGCGTAAAATTGTAAATTTTGATCATTCTAAATTTAGTGAAACATAATTATGAAAAGGAAATTATTATTAATCCTAGTGAAATCTGTAGGATTCAGGGGTTCAGAATTGTATCCAGACTAGAATCCAAAACTCATCAAAATGTACAGGGTAAAGAAATTTCATAATGAATATGAAACATTTCCTTTCGGTTATAAAAGAAGAAGACTTAACGATCGAGTTTTCATTTCCCTTCTGTCGTTAGCTCATGACGTTTACCTTCCTCCATCCTGCAACTATCCTGATTTCAGGTAAAAGCAGATCTGTGGAAAGTTATTTTGTACATAATTTATTAATCTTTGGTCCAACGATGTTCTCTAGTCAATTTTTGGAAATAGTGTCGTGCCATGGTGCTGTAATACCTAAATTATCTAGTCAGTTAATTAAAATCCGATTCCATTTTGCTATTCCTAAAATAAATAATTATGAAATTCAGAAAAGTTCATTGTTAATTCTTGATGATCTTATGGTTGTAGCTAATGTCAATGTAAGTAATTTATACACGAAATTTGTTCACCAAAAGAATCTAAGTGTATTTTTATAGTTCTGAATTTATTTTCTAAAGTAAAACATGCACGTGACAACTCATTTAACGGCCATTATTTCATTGCTTTTACGAATCCTAAAGATAAGTTACAAATGCAATATGTGGCAAAGCAAGATATGCTATAATATAGTAAATAAGTAATTCAAGCGCTACCCCTGAACCTTATTCATATTTATTATTCTATTTAACTCAATCTATACCAGATGCTCTACGTGTACGTACAAATATATTTCCTGATGGCACTATGCACATCTATGCACATGTAAAAGACATGAATGAACGAATTCAAGTCAGTTGTCATCAAGATGTCAAGCATGAAACATTATTTGAGTGAGCTCCGTGTAATTTGTAAATGTAAGAATAAGAAGCATAAAGCAGTAGTTCAGAATGAATCTGGTGGTGTTATTCGAACTATTGTACAAGTAGGTAAAATGTTTTAAATGGTAACTTTCAACTCTCTCCTCGTCAGAAGCAAAGGTTACGTCGACATAAGAAGACATTACGTTCACTCTCTCTCAAATGTTAAAGTTTAAAGAAGAAACGTAAACTGTTAATGCAAAAAGGTGCTGCTTTACACATTTATTAGTAGGTCAAATTTTAAGTGCAGTGGCTGGAAGTTTATTTAATGGTTAAGAGGTCTTCGCAATTTTGCGAATGAATAGTCTATCTATTCAACTATGAAGTCTATAAAGCCCAATCAAACGCGTTTAGATAATGAAATGGAAGAAATTTTAAAACGAACTGATCTTTCCAACAATGAAAAATTGAAAATGTATCACAAACGATACTTCGTTATTTAGAATATACTCTACAATCTAAAAAAAACAATAGTCTTTATAATTCTGAATCTTCAAATATGTTACCCATCATTCAATATATTATTAGTTCACTACCAAAATCATTTGCTAAAAAGACTGAAATATTATTAAATCTCCTCCAGGCTTCTATTCGTATCAGTTGGGATCAGACAGGTGCAGTATCCATAGATAATAAAGTATTCCCAGGTTAAAATATTATTGATCTTATCAGTGATGTGGTAAGGACTTGAAATACTCCTAGAAATCCACTTGGCATTGAAGATTATTAAAGAGTTATTACAAAATATTAACATTTCATTAGAATTAATTAATTTTCAATTTGGGGCAGGTTCTTCTAATATAGTAAAGCAGGTGAATACCCTTAGTAATCTAGTAAAGAACAAGAAGAAGAAATCTAGTAAACTATTAAAGACAAAGAGTCAACGAATAAAGAAACGTTTTCCTTCATTATTTAAAAGATTATAAAGCAGCGTTCCGCAAACTATTTTCAATTGCAGACAAGTTTTATTAATTGGCAGGTTCTACGGACCACCGTGATGTTGGAAAGCAATTTGTATATTTTTAAGTATTTTGAGTTATATATTAATTCCGATGTACTAATATTTTCGAAACATTATTTTGTCCTTAATTTTATATCACTATTACTGATAATGAGTGTTCTATCCGATGGCAAATCCTGATCTGAAATTTCCTGGGCAAGATGAACCCTTGGTGGTTTACCATCACCCTGCATCGAAAGAAGATGACGTCCTAGGGACGGAACTTACAGTTAACATGGGCTTTAAGCGACTTGTATCCCCACAAGGAATCGAACCCTGGTTCCTTTCATTACAAGGAAGCGAACATTACTACTCACCCATAGGGATTAATAGCTGGAAGAAAATTAACATAAGTTTATATTTAATAATTAAAGCCTAGCAAGAATATTTTATCGGTCAATAAGCATTTAGTTTTCCGAATAGAATTTGCATCATTTCTACTTTAATATTAACTGAAAAATAAAGTAATGTACTTGGTACTTACATTAATGAGATGGATGAGCGTCCCTAACTTTGCAAAGTTGTTCAATGTTTGTATGTATGCTGGTAAGCTTAAGTCTCAAGTCTATTTCTGTAATTCGTTTTCATTTCAGTTAGTGATAAAACCCTTTCTCACAGAGATACGTAGAAGAAAAATGATTTATAATTTTTAAAACACCTTCGTACAGTTCACTATACTCTGTTGTCATTTGCGATAAAGTTCAGAAATTAACCGCACTTTCTTTTTGGAATTTTAAGTCCAGCGGCATTCACGAGTTCAATTAACTGTTCTCTGTTATTCAGCAACAGTTTGTTATTTTCTATATCACAATGGAAAAGATAGCGAACCCATGAGAATTATCATATTGTTTACAGTTAGAAAAATAAGTTTCAAATTGTGACTTTAGATGTTCGAGATGAAAACATATTTCATTGCATAATTCTTTTTCAATACGCAGATCATTTTCCAAAAAGGACTCTAGAAATGGAAATGGTGTAACATTTTTCTGTTTTACACAATAGATCTACAAACCAAGTTTCCTTTAAAACACCTTTATTTTGTCATGATAATTGAGTAGAGTTAAAGAATTACGTTGACACGAGAGATTTTAGTTTCAAGAAGATATAGGAAAGATATTTAAAAACAAGTAACCCGCAAAGAATGGAGTATAATCATCGTTCATTTTGTACACACTTCGCTGTCAATTAAACAGTGATATCAGTTAACATCAGGAGCCACGTTTCTGACTTTAGCTATAACATTACTTTATCTATCGGTGAGCGCAAGATCTCCATCAAAGCACACACATTCAAGCACATTTTCCAGTCAATTTCATGCTCTTTCATGTACTCATTGAGATCTTTAAAAATATGTTCACCAGTTGAGCGAGTTGGTAAAGTCTTGGAAAATAATATATTTCCATGAATAGCATAGTTCAACTCGTATATTACGTAACAAATAAATTGCGCTTCGTTTGAAATGTCAGATGTCTCGTCTATCTGATGTGAATAAAACAAACATTCTTTTACTCTACTGGTAAGTTCAAATTCTACATTACATATCATGAATTCGGGGGGTAGCTATTTCAGCTAAAAGAAGAATTGAGTTAATACCATTCGATAATTTTTCACTGAACATTGTTCTAACTGTGAATTTTGTAGCTGGAAGTTCTATAGTCTCACTTATAGAATGGGCCTTCCCGCTCTTTGCGATATGATATTTCTAAGGCTTTTTTTGTTACAAACATGGATTAGAAAGAACTTTTATTTCTTTGTTCAGTTGTTCAACACATCGTTGCAAATATTCGACAGGTTTGCTTTTTAAACTTGAGTGTTTCATTTCCAAATGTCTTTTCAATTTCGCGGGTTCCATACACTCGTTCGCTGGCAGCTCGTAACACACAATACACTGCGGTTTTGGTTCACTTTCATTGACATACCAAGTAAATCCAAATTCCAAATAACTCGTATCGTATTTTCGAAAATATTTATGAGTCGCATTGGCTCAGACGGTAGCGGGTCTGACTACGAACGGGTTCAAATCCCAGACAGGACACTGGAGACTTTTCTCACAATGTTGCCACTCTGAGGTGCACTCAGCCTCCTATGAAATTGAGTACCGGAGTGTCCTTGGTATTCCCGGGCTCCTTGGGAAGATAAAAGCGTTCAAGTGTGGGACTGACCACTCCAACTCACTTCCTAAAGTAGGTCAAGAAAATGTGGATTGCTACCTCCACATCCATCATGCGCCGTTCACGGCGCGTACGTATCACACAGGGGATAGATTTACCTTTTTATCTTTGAACAGCTACTATACTAGATACGGTATTTCTTTAATTTCACTAACACAACTGATATTACCACCATAATCCCACACAACTTCTTTATCACTAGCATTACATACTGCCTGAAGTGTATCACGATCACGTTCCTTTCATTTCATTGATCCGGTTCGAAGCCAGTTTTTCATTATGTATAAGGAGTCCTATTTAACGAAACAAGACTACCCTGCACCACATAAGAAAAATTTTCCAACAACTGAAAGTTGTCTAGTTCGAGATGAAACACAACAATACAAATAAAATCACCTATGAGTGACCAACATATGTTTACGTGTAAGTAAAACAGTGTTTGCAAGATAAATTTCCTTCCTTTTCTCGGTGACAGTAACGTCATAAATTTAGTAAAATCTGTCTTCGGCACCCATTGTGTGGATTCTTTTAAGCAAAATGTTATGGATCCTCTCTTTTCTTCCTCTTTACTAGGAAAAGTACAAGAAAAAGTTACCCCCCTTTCCTGCTTACTTCTTGAACACAGAGAATGCATTAACTGTGCTTCTTTTTAATTAGCCGATTTCATTTATAATTCGGGAGACGCTGATGATCTTTGGGTCTCTCCTCCTCTACCTTCTTCCTCCTGTAGTTTTGTCTTATGTCCCCACGTGTTGTCCCGTCTTTTTCTCTATAGAAGTGCAATAAAACTGAAAAGTTTCGTGGATTCTTTCGTTGAGAGAATATTTTCTTCTATACTACATCCGCAAAATACTTACCAATCACGAATAGTACAAAGCTAGAGCGATCGTGTAAATTCTCCAAGTTTTGAATAGTCATTGTATCTAATGATTCCAAGGGAAATTATTCTTTCTTATTTTCAACTACACAGTGTGATACGCAATTCTCTAGAACTATATTTTTACCAATGCTTAATGTAGTCTAGACTCAGAGGAACACAAGGGCAGACCCCGCGGACCACAGTTTGCAGAACACTGTTATAAAGAATAGAAGTTTTAAAAAATGTCACTTCATAAAATTTGTTTTGCGTATGCAGATTCAAATGCTTTAGGAAGTATCTTTAAATTGAAAAAGAAAACAGATCTTTCTCAGAAAAAAGTTAGAAAATGATTAGTTTCACAAGATACATACAATTTACATCTCCTACATGTAAACATTTTCATCGTAAACAGTATGATATTAATGCACCAAATGAATTTGTACAAATAGATTTAGCAGATATGCAAAATATGTTAAAGTATAATTATGGATATAAATATATTTTATGTAGCGTTGATGCTTTTAGTCGATATGTAATTTGTATAAATGTTAAAAACGAAACGGGATCTGTCATTGCAAAAGCAATAGAATCAATATTTAGGAAAAGAAAAGAACATCTCCATCATTGACAAACTGATTTAGGAACTGAATTTTATAATCAACATGTAAAACGTGTTTTTCAAAAATATCAAGTAAATCATTATAGTGTACATTCTGAAATCAAAGCTACTTTCGTCAAGCGCTTTATTCGTACATTAAAATAAGAAATTTAGAAATTATTTACTGCTGATAATACTTATCGTTATATTCATATTTTGCAAGATCTTGTGGAAAGTTATAGCCATACCAAACATTCTTCCATTCAATATCCACCTGTAGAAGTAAACGGATCTAATATTAATTAAATTGGGAAAGATTATAGGGCAACAAAATTAGTTAAATTTCAAGTGTGCGATTATGTTCGAGTAAGTAAATATAAACATAAATTAGAAAATTGATATTTATCCAAATTGTCTCGGGAAATATTTTTAGTTGAACAAAATATTAACAGTAATCCTGTTACTTATAAAATTCGTGATTGGAATGGCGATATTATAACAGGTTCATTTTATTATCGAGAATTACAAAAAATATTTGTCGGAAAACAGAAAACTTATGTAATTAAAAAAGTATTAAAACGTAGAAGAGGTTGGATTTATGTGAAATGGTTAGATTATTCTTTATCGAAGAATGGTAGGGCACAAGAGAAATCTGTAAAGTCGTAAACATGCCGTCCCAGGAACAAGGCGATGAGTTTTATGTTATCTTACCATCAAATGTTTGCAATAATATTTTTGAAAATAAAACAAATTCATATACTACGAAACTTTGTCGTCCAATTCATTTAACGGGAAATTGGGTGGTAGGTTTAAGTGGACTTTCTATTCCATGGAGTTTTTATTATATTCAAAAGAAGAACAAATTATTATCCAATTAGGGGTAGAATAGAATATAAAATCTTCACCCGGATATTATGCATCAATAATTCCATTTTAAATACTATTTGTACGACTTTACGTAAACAAATGGGAAAATAATATTAGAAGAAATAAAATTTACATGTATTTGAAGAAAGTATTATTCTTAATAAAAGGTTTCACTTTCTAGAAATGATCAGTGTTGAGCGAATGATCAGTTATGATCCTGTAGTAATAGAAGAAAATCATATTTTTATGAAATATGAGGAAAGTAGAGATTAAGTTTATATTTATCATAAATGAAATCTTAAACGTGAATATCTTTTCGCAATGAGTCCTGGATTGCAAAATATTTTAGAACTTAGGTATGGTTCTAAAGAGAATGAAGTTGATAATAGTTCACTTTTACCCCATAAAGCCGAAAAAGAGACCAAAGATGGTAAATGTTCCAACACTTTACTACACAAATCTTCATTTTCTTATTGCTTCAGAAATTAATGTGTGTATTGTTATTATAAAAGATCAACCTCTTTATGGTAAACCAATTCCAAAAATTGAAATTCAATATTATCATTACAAGAAGATTGAATCATTTATCTTTTATTGTCTGCAATATGTTAAGTTGAAAAGATATATTTTATACTCTTTCTGTAGACTTAAAACTTGTGCGCGGGGAAAAGTTGCCATTTCAATTTGGAACGTCAAGCGCAACATTACGTTTTAAAAGAAAATGGTATCTGAAAGTAGTGGCGATTGTTTTTACATTACATTTTCTTCTAATGGAAGTATTCAAACTTATTTTAATAATAGTCCAACATATTTTTCAATATTCTTAATAATCGAATACATTTAAACCATTTGTGGATGATAGGATTAAGTGAAATTCAAATTCCCTTAACGTGCCATCATGTTATTAATGGTCAAAGTTAAATATGGTATGAGGCTGTTGAACATAACTAACTCAAGTATATTATTATACCCTTCAACAATTGTTAGATGAATGAATAAAATAAATCCAAGAATAAATTTTGAATATTCAAATATAATCACCGTAAAAGTTGATCATAGTATAAAATATTTACGTTTATCACCAATATTAGCATTGCAATTGGGTTTTGAATTTGATAATATTTTAAAAGATAGTCGTATTCCCAAACAGCCATTTTAAGTCATTGGTTATCCTCATCAAATATTTGTTGATAGAAATATTATTCAACCTCAATTTGTAGTTGATACAAAAGAATCACTTTTACGAATTGTAGCTATGCCCGATAATTATCATTCGAAAGTACATACCATAACATTTCAAAATGTACATTTTTTTCACTTGGAAAACTTTCATTCGACACTCTGGAAATTCTACTAAAGAATCATGCATGTTGAACTTTACCATTTGCATTGACCGTAACACTTTACTTTAAGCGCTCATGTAAATGAAAAGTTATACAGCTATACATAGAGGTAGAGGTATACCTAACTTGCAGGACCTGTATATCAACGGGGAAATAGAATTCTGAGCTCATTTCGAGGACTTTTTGATTTGCTATGCCATTCATTAAACAAGGGGAAAAATCAGTACTACGACAAGCTTTTAAAACAGGAATTCAAGTCGCAAGGGATATGGTTGAAAAACGTCCTATTAAAGAATCTTTAAAAGCACGAGTTCTTGAAGCGGGATCATCTTTAAGAACCAAAGGTGAAAATAAAGTCAATCAGTTGCTTAGTGGTAGTGGTAAGAGAAGGGCATGGAGACATAAGGTTCCCGTATCTATTGGAGCACCAACTTTGAAAAGACGACGTGTATCTAAAAGAAGAAGAGTAGACACATTTTTAGTTAAATATGTCGTTTCATACATCGAAAAGTAATGAATGCTGTACGAATGAATTCGACTTAGTTTGTGTCCCTATGACACAAACTGCAATCGAATCATCTCATATGGTAGAATATCGACCAATTTCTTCACTTTCTTCTGATTTACCTATAGAATCTCTTGTACCTGAAGATACTGTAGAATATATTCATCCTGCACATATTTATCTTTATGTCAAATGTAAAATATTAAGGAGAAATGGAAATAATTTACAAGTAGCAGCAGACTGGCGCCAGTCGTTGTGGCAGATAATGTAGCGCCGGTGAATAATTTCTTACATGTACTTTGTAGTCAAGTGGATGTTTCTTAAAATTATAAAATAGTTTCTTCTTCGAATACTCTTTCAGAGCATATTATGACGCTTTACTTAATTACTGAAGATGCAAGCAAAACTCATTTAACTACTGGATTATGGTATGAGGCTACGGCAGGACATTTTAATAGTCTCAATGAAAATAATGTTGGTTATTATAAACGAAAATCTCTTGTTGCTGCTTACGCATTCATTCATATGTATGAACGACTCCATACATATATTTCTGGATCAGATCGTATTCTTCCAAATAAAGTCAATCTTTGTGTAAAACTAAGTCGTAGTACAGATGCATTCTGCTTAATGGCAGCTGAAAATTCTACATTTAAAGTTAAACTCGAAGATCTTATTCTATATGTTAGTCAAATTAATATTTCTACTGATTTAACTTTACATTTAAAAAGTTTTATGAGTCATGATACTGCAAAATTACCTCTGACTAGAGTTGAAACAAGAGTACATACTATTCCTGCAAATGTTGTTTTATATAATTTTTATAATAAATTTCTTGGAAATGTACCAAAGGGTCTCATTATACGTTTTATTGCAAACACTGCATTCAATGGAAAATACCATGAAAATCCCTTCCACTTTCAAACTTTTAATATTAGCAAGTTGCAAGTACAAAGTTGGTTCCCAATTTTATCCTCCCGCTCCTCCTACTCCAAATTATGCAAATCAGCTATACGTTCGAAGTTATCATACCCTGTTCACTGGAACTGGTATATTTCATGAAAATGTGAGTCATACGAGGCCATATTCTGATTACCCGAATGGATATACTATTCATGTATTTATTATTTCTCTTACTAACACTTTAGATAATTCTACATGGGATGTTATTAAATATTCTCATGTTTATCTCAAAATAGGGCTCAGTCAAGCACCGGCACATTCTATATCATTTATTGTTTACGCTAAATTTGATTCACTTATTCAAATTGATAAAGATCATAATGTATATACAGTTCATACAATGTGAAATTTAGTTCAGTTTGAGATTGACTATGAGGACTGTCATACACTTTTGAGCGTTTGAGTGAGTTGAAGCAGATAATTCCATATTTAAAGGATTAGCCATAGTTAATCCTGATGGTTTTCAAACCTCCCTTTCCAATATCAAAAATTATTATTCCAAGTTTGAGATTTGCAAATGGATATTTAAGTCAGCATGCATTTGGTTGTAGATAGATAGAAAGCGAAATTGAATAAGGTTGAAGTTCAAAACATACTTACTAAGTGTACCTCCTACAGTGAAAATATATATACGCATTTAAAAGAACAGTGAATAATTTAGAGGATATTAAGTGTCCAAAATATAATGCTTTAGCATTTCCATCACGTGTTCATCATCTTCATCAGTTTTCAAGATTTTGGTGTGCCTTAAAAGAAGCCTCAGTGTATGCAAAGTTTTTTTAACACATTATCATCTAAATTCCTTTATCTTACCTAAAACAGAACAGTGTATGACCAACACCAATTAGTGAAACCGGTTGTGATGTGGAGTTATGAGATTTCAAAAGTTGTAACTCAAAACTGCGCTAGTGCAGTAACCCTTGCTGGAATATATTCGTCAAATGCGTTACCTAAACAAATCGAATATCCAACGGAACTCACTGTAAATTTAAGTCCTGCACTGCTATTTATATTAATGAAAATGGTCGAGGAGAGTATTTTGATAGCTTTGGAAATGAACTTATCAAATCAATTCTGAAATTTTTAAAACGTAATTGTAAATTATGTAAAATAAATAAAACTCGTGTTTAACATTTTAAATATATATTTTGTGATTTATTCTGTATTGTATTTATTAATTTTAGTGTATGAGGAAAACAATATAATGTCTACTTTCCATACCACATATCTTAAGAGAAATGATGCAATTGTAAAATCACTTGTGAAAGGTATTATCAAACGAACAAAAAAGTGTAAATAAAATGTTTAACATATAGAAAAACAAATCTTTTATTTATATGATTATTATTTAGAACCTCTTATTATTATAATTACTAAGGTTACTTCGAATGAAATAAAAAAGTACAGTATAAGGAGAGTGTTTATTAAGAACACCAAGTAAAGTGATTTATAAAAATAAACAAGTTGTACATGCTTCTTACATTTGCGTGGCTGATAAGGTTTCTACAAGATTTCTTGTTTTTACATTTATCATCCAATATTGCAGTTGTAAGCAGTTTCTTAGTGCACAACCATTAATATCGACAGGGTCATGATAAGTACACTTTGACAAACCAATGTTTAAATTCAATGTTTTCAGCGCAGGACATTGTTTTTCACTCACATTATCAACTTTCCAAGTGAAATAGTTTTTTAATCCACTGTACTTTCCAAGACCTTCACAAAAGAATATACCTTCACTTGTACACAGTTGAAATATTATTCTTCACTTATGTATAACGTTGTATACATTTGAAATGTCCCATTCTAAATTATAAAAGTTTTGTGTTACCCATTCCATTTGTTTTTGATACTTTCTTCCTAATTCTGTAATTTCATAAGGTAGTTTTACTAAACAGTGGAATAAACTAGCATCACACGATACTATATAAAATTCTCTCATAATAAATTCATGTGCAGAGATTTTGAAACCTTGCATGTCAATGATGTACTGTTCTGAAGACATAAGTAAAGGTTTTTATAGTGAAAATTGTTAGTGAATAGCTTCAGGTATGAGTTGTGCAATAAATTCACTATTACGTACTAATTCTCTACAAGGTTGGAAAAACGGATTCTTAGAAAAACTTGCATGACTCTGTCGTTCGAAAATTTTATAGTACTCAAGAAAAATCTCATGATCATTCACTTCTTTCACCAAATGTTTTGATAGTACTTTCCCTATATTCCACACATATATACAGTTATCATTAGGGATCTTTAATCTGCAGTTATTACACCAAATGGGATTCTCCTTTAGATATGTTAGTAAAATTTTTAGAACACATCCCTCCACTATATAAACACCAACACAAAATGTAAACAAAAAGTCTGTCATTTTCGCTTTCACTGACTCACTCCTTCTTTCCACTATTGGTGACATTCACTTCGTCGACAATCATTTTGTCGACAGATCATCTTGTCGACAGCTCATTTTGTCGACAGACGCATTTCGTCGACAGCTCATTTTGTCGACAGGCACGTTTCATCGACAGATCACTTTGTCGACACGTACGTCTCGTCGACAACTAATTTTGTCGACAGGTAAGTTTTCTCCAGTTATAATTTTGTAAATATATAAGTCCATCAACAGCTAAAATTTTCCACTATTCATTTTGCCTACAGCTAACTTGCGTCACGGGTTTGTGAAGGGAAATTAAATTTATATTCATGTAGCAAAGTAATCACCAAAATAATTAAATTTATAATTTTCCTATTTCTTATACGTTTTACTCCTTTTCTCAATTTCGTATTTTACAGTGAAGGGTATTGGGAGAAAACAGGGAATGTCCAATTCTAGCAATTTTGTGCTGTATAACTCATTCTATTGGGTAAAATTGGAACTATAAAACTGTCAATGAACGAAGGAAAGCACTTCTAAATGACCACAGGAGACAATATTACCTTTGTCAAGCGATTAAGGTATTCAAATTTGATTTTCTCAATAAACTTGTTTAGTGACATTTCTTGTTTTCTCCCGCTACTCTTCAAGTATTGTGTAGACTGCGTACGTTTAAATATGGCAAATAAATGAACATTGTCACTGTTAAAACAGAAAATCAAATCATCGTTTGACTTTGTTATTATTTTGACAAGTTTTGACTGAATTCTTTAGAAAGTATTTTGCTGTAGTCTCCTTAGCATACTAAACATTACACTATGAAACCTTGTTTCTCTTTCAGTTGTGTAAATTAAAAAAACTACTGAAAGCGTAATAAAGGAACCTGGTCTTGTAAACCAATTATATGGAGTAAATATTTTATGTCACATAATGGTTTTAATACTCCACTTATATCACATAATACTCCACATTTTGTTGTGGAGTATCGTGAGCAACAAATGTACTAAATAAAAATAAAAATTTTACTGCTCGATGTTAGAAATACAATTTATTATTTAGCTCGCGTATTAAATACATACTGTTAAAGCACAACACAACGTTTCGACTACGTCTGTAGCCTTTATCAAGTGTACTGTTAACAGCATATTTTTTAAATATGTGAATACTTATTGTTGTTGCACCATATTTATTTGTTTGATAAGAACTTTTTTTTCTTTAATTCTATACATGTTATCCATTCTTGGTTTAAGCTTCCGTATTCGGTTTCATTAACATTATTCGGAATGTAGCAAATACGATATCCTTCTCTATACACAATAAATGCACAGTAAAGAACTAAAGTCATTTAGTCCAATGTCCAATTTGTACTATTTCCATAGAAGCTTGGAGGGGGATTTTTCTCAGAAAGTAGAATATCGTTTTTATCCGTTCATATCTCAGGCTTGGAGCATATTTCAGAAAGCAGACAGAGCCAGGGAAGACTTTTGCAGAAGAACGTCACCGTAATATTCTTCGACCCAGCATTTACCTGAGTCACAATTTTTGTCACAAACGAGGGCAGAATAAAATAAATAATATAATCGGACTTCAATAAATAAAATTAAATTAAACGTAGATATACTCAGTAGAAGCCCAGACGAATGACTGAGAGAGCGAAGGCCGGTCGAACCAGACACTACCCCAATCGGGCTTACATTCGCTCAAATCACTTCGGACCGACGAAAAGCATGCATGGGAAACAGTACTGGGAAAAGGCAACGAAAGGTCAATTGAAGTTGGCAGTATCAGCAAAGAAAACTGTATAAGAGGGTGCGCGGAGGTAGCGGAATAGTCATTCTCATGAGCACATGCAAACAGAACATGCGGAGATAGCAAGATCATCCCAAAAGCTGCACCGGCCGTAATACGGTGGAAAAAACATGTAAAAACCCAATATAAGCATGTCTCAAAGAAAAAAGTAAAATCAGAAATATAAGCTTACATCGCGGGACGGGTGTAAGCCATAGTGCTGTTACCGCCCATACAATTCATCTTATCTTTATAAGCTTACATCACATTCTCCATTTTCCAAGGCCGAGCACAATTCTCATAGGCGATGCTGAAAAAGAAAAAGAAAGTATCAAGTAGTGTTCAGGACTCTTTTAGTTTCAGTGGCCAGGAAAAGCTCGTCCCACACTGTAGACTATATACACGTAATGATTCATGATCATGAGAATTACGCACTCCAAAATAAGTAAAAAAAGCGGGAAACCCATAAAACGATGGATGGATGGGTTGGAATCGGATGGTACTCGACGTCCAGCCACTTCTATGTAACGTAAGCTCTGAGTGACTTGATGTCTCAGTCAGGAAGAGTTATACAATAGAAGAAAATGAACAGTTTAAATATATTTCGAGTAAACGCAGTAATGTAAATTGTCCTTAATTTTGAATTTGAATTTAATTTTAAAGCCCTTTGGCTTAGGTTGGTTGAATGATGATGAGATAATTGGTGAAATGAAGAAAGTGGGAGGAAACGGGAGTAACCGGACAAAACCTACGCACAGTATTTATCCAGCACAAATGCCAAGTAGCACGAGCCAGGATCGAACTGAGGACCCTACACATCACAGGTGAGCTCTCTACGACTGAGCAACCGCGGTCCTAGATTGTCCTTAATGTTCAAATAGAACAGTCAAAGTGGTGTCCGATTTGTAACATTACGTTTTAAATATATGATTAGATCTTCTTGAGTGCAAATACTCTAATACGTATTATTCAATCGTGCCCTTCCATTTTTTTAAAATGATGCAACCGGCACAAATCCCGGCCAGGACGCTGGGGACTTTTCTTCAGTGCTTCCATGTCTGATGCTCTGAGGTGCATTCAGCCTTTTATCACAGTGTATTTACTTTTCCTGGGCACCTTGTGAGATAAAGGCAGTTAAGCGTGATACTGATCACCCCACATGACTTCGTGCCATATGTCGAGAATATGTGAATTGCTGCCTCCATATTTCCCAAGTGACGTTCGTGAAATTAACACAAAGACCCTCCCTGATATCTGAAGAATGTGCCGACGTGGCGTCCTTGTGTGCCCTTGCTCCATTAAAACCTTACCAATTCCATTTTACGATGTTATAATATTCGTGGTGAATCAAAGACAAAAAAGTGTACTCAAAATCTACACTAATGTTTACCGCCAAGACGTTCTTCAAGTAAGCCATACTCAAATCCTACAACGGGCAAACATTTTATTCTTGATAGAATTAGATTTCCAATGTATCCTAATCTTGCCAGCTGAAAGGCTGGATGGTATAAAGTATAGAAATCATAATCACTATTAACCCACAAATCACTATTCCCTGTGGTTGCCAGTACGGCTTACTAATGTAAATGAAATAGCTAAATAATTAGAACATTAAATTCAATACAGTTATGCTTTTGGAAATATGACTTGTTTCGGTGTCTCACTTATTCTTTATGTCACGGGCCGCTGCTGCCTTATACTCCTCACTCACCACAACGAGTAGGGAGGATAAGACTGCATAAGCGCATATTCCTGAAAATATATTTTTTCACAGTGTTCGATTTGTTATAAACTACGAAGGGGGAATTCTAAGACTAGCAGTTGCTTATAAGTTTCAATCTACTACCTGTTATGGCATAGATACATAGATTTTGTCCCTGGTTCGGGGGTGCACTCGTAAATTTTTCAGTCCCGGAACGTTTCAATTTTTACCAATCAATAACTGTGAAGTGAGCAATAGGCATAAAGCAAAATTGTTAGTTGGAACATTTTTTCTCCCATAAAGCATTACCGCAACGACGTTCCAACTTTATTTTTATATGGAATCAGTCTAGTAACTTGGACTTTGGCATGTCACGATACGCCCTTTAGCCATTAAAATCCACACCCATGCCTCTGCCGGGACTCTCGAACCCGGGACCTTCGAGTCGTTGGCCTACCGCCGTAGACCGCACGGCTACCCGGCCGGCACTTACAAATGCATGTTCCTCATAATTCTGAAGGAAATCCTCACTCACTACATGAAGAGGCAAAAATATTTATTTGGACATTCTATTGAAAACAGAAGGGCAGATTTTCTTTTTAGATATTTCATCTTTTATACCACACAATCGCCGGAATAGTATCTGAACTAATAATATTGCCGCTGCCCGTGGAAAGGTCATCAGGCAGGGAGCTCATCCCTCAGACACAGGGACGTATGCAGAGGTGAGGGGGTCCTGAAGGTCCGGAACCCCCACAAAATCAGATTTGTCCTGAAATTTATGTCGTTTTTGTTAAAATTACATACATTTTACGTAAATTTCACACTCAGACAGACCCTCGACCCCCTCCCCACAAATCAACCTCTGGGTACGTACCTGCTTAGACGTAACAAACTTAGTCCAAAGAATATTGTTCAACCCTTAAACAAAATGTGTAAATGAACAAATTTGACTTGTTTAAAATAAGAAATTTCACGTACAAAGATATTACAGTATGAAGCAGAATGTTAACCACAATATGCTAATCAGATGGAAATAACTACTTTTCAAAATATTTTCACTTGACTTAGCTTTATTTTTATTATTTGAATCATTAGGTTTAGATATCATGAAGCGCAAAAAATATTGACCAGTAATTCCGGAAGACGCCTTCCTTTGGGGGTGTCAACCCTAAATTATCGACAATACCCCCAACTTTAATATTTTTAAAATCAATACACACCGTGCAAAACTCCACTTACACCCCCCAATTTTGACTTTACACTCCCCTCAAACTTAAAATCCTGGCGGAAACCCTAATATTGATGATCTGGGATTTATAAAATAATGACAATACTGATGTTAGAATATCACTGTACTATTACAAAAGTGACTATTCTGTCCTGCAAGTCAGAAGCCCGTAGTACTACAAGATCATGAGAAAAAATACGTGGAGTAAAAACTTCACTAATATAGGCCTAATAAATTAGTGCATAGAATAAAATTAACCCATATCTCATTTCTATTACAAAAAATATACGAATGTTTAATATAGGTTTTTAAAAATCCATGTCCGGGCACATGCCCCTCTTGCACTATTGCCTGCGGACGCCCAAGACCAAGAAATTTCCCTAATATTTTCTTGTAATTATCGTATACTCTGGATTTCTGAATTCTAAGTATAATGCTCAGTAGGTGGCGCTAAAAGTGAATTTTCTGCAGTTAATTCTTCTATCACCTTTTTCCACAACCGGATAGTTCAGAAACACGAGAAAAATAATGCAATAACTACGCTATGGGAGGAAGAACTACTAGAGCAGTTTGTAATATATGTTGCAGCAAAGCCAAACAATGTATTATATTGCGTATTTTTTTACGCATAGACTTTGAAACATACCGCTTAATTATTCTATGGGTGAAACTGTAACCTTGACTGAAAATAGTGCCCATAAAATTATCATCTGCGAAATTAGACGGTAAATTAAATTAACTGTCAATGAACTGTACTTATCAATGAAATGAGCTGTCGACAAAGTGGCGTGTCGACTAAACGTACATGTTGACGAAATGAACTGTAGACAAAGTGGTTTATCGACGAAACGTACCTGTCGACAAAGTGGCTTTCTGAGTAAAATAATTTTCCACACTGCTTTTCTGAAAAGTTCTTCAATTTCTTCTCCTGTTACCACCTCACCTTTTAAATATCCTAAACATGCATGTCATTTTTGATTGTATTCATCATAGAAACAACCTTCGCATATGACAGGGGTTTGAGGATTCCACTTCTTTAACGCTTCTTTAATACATTTTCATCTACCCATTGCTTTTTACACCTACACTTCAGAGTGTTCACTTGATCACTTACTCCAAATTTCTTCATGCTGGTGTTCCTGATGGTACTGCAGCTGAAGATTTCACTAATACTCTGCTAGATCTCATCAAATTTGATGATACTGGTGGTGATGCTGCTACTGTTGCTGCTCCTGCTGCTGCTGCTTCTGGTGATGGTGGTGGTACTGCAGGTGAAGATTTCACTAATACTCGGGCAGATTTCACCAAAGTTGATGATCTTGGTGATCCTGCTACTGCTGCTGCTCCTAAGGATGTCTACTTTATGTCCGTATTTCCATAAAACAAACGTTTCTTTGCAGGATAGTTCACTCCATCTAGCACACGCTTCTTTTCCCTTGCTGCTGCTTCTTCGGAACTAAAGAAGAATACACCTCTCTAATATCATCGTCTTCTTCATCCTCCTTCTTTACTATAGTAGAAAGTGATGATAGTAATGATGGTGACTTTGCTTTAAATCTGAAACTGTATATTGTTCGATCTCCTCTTCCATCTCCTTCGTGTTCCATATTATCAAGTAATGAAAATGTCTCCACTACCTCTTCTCCTCCGATGTCAAGTCAACTTCTTCTATAGCTTGCTGATACTGCTCCTGCTGCTGCTTGGCCATGACTGCAAAGCTCAAGGCTATTCATGATGTATACGACATCACCGCCCTCTATAGTATATTCTAAATTTTATCAATCATCACGTGAAAGCACACCAGATAACCTGATATCAGTAAGTCAGCAGATAATGTAATATCAGTAGGTCAACAGATAAGATGATCACGTGATGGTTTTTGTTTAATTGTACGTATATGCTACTGAGGGATCCCGTTCTTAATGAGAAAATCATCTTCCAAAATTGTGTGACTGAGTTCTCCCGTAGTAGAAGATGAAATTGCCCTGTCATATGCTATCGTGACTTTCCTATTAGACTTCTTGTATCGCTAATATGTCCATCCTGTACTTCTAATCTTGCGTACCACCGCCTGAAGAGCACCCGTTTGGTGTACAGTTCGCAGGTTTGACGCTCCTGTTTTAATGTCTTTCTTAATTCTGTTCATCGAGTCCCTGAAGCAGTCCTGCCAGGACAACCGAATGGGAAACTAATTTATGTCAGGAATATTTAACCAGGAGAATAAATAGAACCATATTTTCTGTTTCTTCACATGATCTACTGGTGTAGAGTTGTCAACTCTACAACCTCGCAGTAAAGGAAAACATCCCAAATGTTCTCTGTCCATTTCTGAGCCTTTCCGATATCATTCATTTTCAGTCTCAGAGTGGTCATAATGATGGAGCTTCCATGATATTTTTGTAACATCAATAACTCCAACCCGGGAATATCATTATTATTATTTATTCAATGTTTTCTTCAACTTGTTTTTCATTCTCAGGTTAGTTATGAAAATAAAGACATCGCCCTTGGGATTAATAGACATCAATTGGACATGTATTTGATGCTAGAAACTAGTCAAGATGGCAAGAAATTCTTTAAGTTTATTGTTAGTAGCTTTGAAATGATTAATATTATAACATATATTTTCGTTTCAATCAAAATCTTAATCAAATGTGCGAATCTTTAGGTTCTACAACGGATAAAATGAGTTAAGAACCTAAAAGAGGTTAAATTGAATATTTAAGACAAAAAAGCAAGTTTGTATTAATTAACTTCTGCTGTTAATGGGGAAAAAGTGCAAGAATGTGCATTTGTTTCCGACTTCCTTTCACTCTTTGCTGTCTTCTTGTTTTCGTTCGGCCTGAGCCAAAGTTTCATAAAGGAGTTAAATAAAGTTTAATTCAACTCTTGTTTTCTTTGTTCGTGTCATCTTTCAGAGTTTATGTGGTAACCACGTAACGCGAAACTGGTAATTACGTTGCGTACTGTTCGAAGTTCTTATTTTGTATGGTGATCTTTAACTGAATATTGAGAAAATATGAACTTGGAATATTGATTTCTGTGTGTGTGTGTGTGTTTTTTTAAAAAAAACTTTTCTCTATGTTCAGTAAATCGTTAATGTTTTTGCAGTTGAAATTCATTCGCTACTTACTTATTTTGAATGCAAATATTTGTTAGTTTAATACACGTATGGTAAAAAAAAATCCTAAAATGGGCTAAACCATCTCTTTTTAAAGCTCAAAGTTTATGAAATCCTAAAAATCAGTTTTCTACTTATAACATTGTCTATTTCTGTTTGTGAGAGAAATAAACACAACTAGCCGAGTCAGAAATGTAGAAAATAGATGCATTAATTCGGATAGTTCTGAATAACTATAGACAGGGATCCATATGTTTTATGAGTCCAGTGCGTGAATAAAAATAACAGTTTTTCAATTCCAGTTAGTGGCGCTGGGACCGCCAGCTCGAAAAAAGTTGTAAACTTTTGGGCCGTTGGTCGAATATCTGCTAAACCATTCGTTTAATAGAAAAAGATATGCTTCGCTTTCTAAAGAAGAGTAAATTTGCTACAATTAAGCTACAGAACGGTTTTCTTTATTTGAAATACTTTAGAAGATACAAATCTTCAAAGTTCGGCGAATTAAAAAAAAAAAACTAAAAAGAACTAATTTGAGAGAAAAGTACAGAATTTGGGCTGGTTTTACCCTGTAACTTCTAAAGGGCGAGCCCTACGACAAAATGTTCTTTAATAAATTTTAAACTAGAGTAAATTGGCTACAATGTGACCACAGAACGGTTTCTCTACGTCTAACAAATCATGAGATACAGAACTTTGCAAAAATGTTACTGTTTTTGGAAAAAATGTAAAAATTGAATTTTGATTGTTGTACTAATTTTGATAAGAATAAGTTGCAATGACAACATTGAAAACCCCTTACTTTCAACTTGAAAGTTTTATTAATAAGAATAACATGAACGAAGAAATTATTAATCAACATTGTACTTTAAAAAATCTAGAAGTTTCACGATTTTTATCATTTTGAAGAGCCAGGATAATCGATAGTTTCCGCCAAGTGGTCCAAATTGAGGTCCGTGTCTTCAAGTTCCACTAGTTCATCGTTCAAACTCTCCTCGTCTTCCACCTGCTCATCTATCGTGTCGATGGGTAATGGAGTACTGACATCAATGCCTCGCAGTTCAAAATGAGGGGTATTGCATTTTTTGCAGGGCTGCCCAATACAATGCTTGCATACTGAACTGAACAGTATGTCAGTCTTGCTTTTCCGCATCCACATGTATTCGTGACTCGTGCATCCTTTTGGAGGCACAAGAGATACAGGGTGTACAAGAAGATCTATGTCCATGTCAATGACAATCACAGAATCATAATTAGAGCCACGGAAACGGCAGTCTTAACAATAAGTACGTCAGCGTCTTCAACTATCTGAGTCCCTCGTATATTAGCTTTTTTTCAGCACCTCCTTGAGAAGTTAAATGAAACGCTCAATTTTTACATTTTTCTAAAAATAACTACATTTTTTAAAGTTCTATATCTTGTGATATATTAGACGTAGAGAAACCTTTTTGTGGTCAAACTGGAAGCAATTTACTCCAGTTTACAACTTACTATATAACATGTTGTCGTAGGACTCGCCATTTAGAAGCTACAAAAAAAAAAAAAAACGCACGAAATTCTGTACTTTTCCTTCGGGAAAACCGCCGAACTTTGAAGAAATGTATCTCCGAAACTTTTTGAAATAGAAAAACCGGTCTGCATCCAAATTCTAGCAATTTTCTTCTTTAAAAAGGCTAAGTATAACTTTTTCTATTAAACGAACAGTTTAGGAGAGAGATATTCGGCAAAACCCGAAAAAGGACCGAGCATTTTGCAGTTTTTTTTCGAGCTGGCGGCTCCCGTTGGAATTGGAAGGCATGAATTTTTGTTCACGTACTCGACCTATACAACATATCCAAAATTCAGAATTACCCTAATAATTGTATCTATTCTGCAATTTTCGTGATAATCTGCCCCATTAGTAAACACATGTTGAAAATGCGTGGATTAAACGTTAGTACCTAAACGTAATATTAACGTAAATATACCGAAATTTTCGCCTGTTCAACGATTTATTCGACATTGAATAATGGTTGGGAAGAAGCATGTTGAAATCAAGAAGCGGACGATGAAGAAACGGGTTCCGTGGGCCAAAACAGAGACAGATAGTTGCTGTCTATTGGTATACACATTTAGCTGCATTTTGTAAAATGCTTTCAACATGATATACAGAATTTATTTTCGAACAGTAAATTATCCAACCGTCTGCTGTGGGGTTCGTTTCGTACTCGTCATCCATGGAGTGACATTGAAAGTTACATCTTTACTATTCTCTTTATTAGCCCAGGAAATAAAGGTTTGATGTCGGGAATAATTAGGAGAAAGCTTAATTTTGGCCAGTTGTTACATCATTACTAGAGGTGCATTTTCTCAAAAGTCCCCGCCCCTCCCCCCCGAAGTAGAAAATTACAGACTTCCAGAAATTGTATTATATCTCCGTAACTAAGAGACATAGCGATATGATTCTTTTTTTGTTATAATTTCTAGATGACAGGCTACAAAAATGATGATCATGCGTGTTGCGCTATTGCTGGTAGTTTTGCTGTAATTTAGATCCAAAGCGCAAAATAAGCATATTTTGCTTTCAATATTTACACCTTTTACGGTGTAGCTTGTTTTAAACTCAGAATATGAAAAACCTATTCGAAATAAAAGTTGTTGCCTGTTTCATAAGCTATAAAATTATGTATATATCAATATGATCGAACCATTACTGTGTTAGCTATTGATGTAACAATGACGCGCAACAGCTCGCGAACAATACTTTTCCTTCTGTGTGTCCTATCCACATTAGGCAGTTGTGAGCTGTTGACTATATATTTTTGCTGTGTAGTGGCAAGTAAAATAGGAGATGAATTGATAGTGTATTTTGACGCTCTTTTCTTGTGATATATCACGTACCCAGATAGCATGCCAGCTTGCAACAAGGTTGAATCACGTCAAAATTGCTATGTGGGTAGTGAATTAAGAGAAAGAAGGTAGGTGCTTCAATTGTAAGCTATTTCTGTACTCAGCAAGATAAAATAGAACCTCATAGAATTTATTACGATAAGGTTAGTCATATTTCTATTATTTGGAAATTTCATTTTAGTTGGTAATTTCAGTTTTTTATAAAACTTACCTCTGAAGATGTGGTATTTTCAATTGAAAGTTTTAGGTTATATTTATTATTTTTTGTCAGAGCGTAGTAATCAGTTATCATTTTAAAGAAACTTTTATCAGCACCTTGTGAGAATTTACTTAGCGGAATTAATGCATTAAACTTAACAAATCACTTAGTTATTAGAAATACGATAAAAGAAGAATGGTTGATTTTGATTTATTTTGCTCTTAGTGGAAATATCTTGAAAGAGAAATTCTAATAGTGGAAAGAGAATTACGGACATTATTGAGGTTAGTGTGAAATGAATAGATGCACTGCATGAAAAGTTGGAAGGAGAAGGTACTATTCGGGTTCACAGCGCGTTCATGCAGAACTATGCAAGGCATACTAACATCAAAGCTGATTATAAATCAATACAGACTGATAATTCGTATTATCTTTCAACATATTCAACTTAAGCAACGTTCGATTTAAAAAGAAATTACATCATTTGTGTAAAAGAATTCAGTATTAAATGTGCATGAAAACATAAGAAACGTTTTTATATGGTTGCGACTTAAGAAATGATATAATATTTTATCATGAAATGTGACTTACGAAATGATGAGCGGGGATAAAGGGTAAGGGCTAAGCTTCTTATTGTGAGTACTAGAAATACAGTGCCATGGAAACGGTTCCAGAGATTTTTTAAAGAATTAAAACAATTGGACTTGACCAAAATAGAAACCAGCAATTCATTTTGTATGTTATGTGAGTATATATAAAACAGTAACGAATGCCAGTACACTCTGAATGAATAAAAATATTTCTATTATTACACTTGTATCTGGTAAAGAGGATGGCTGTAATATACAAACAAACATCTTTAATAACATTTTAAAGATTGGATAACTGTTTCAAATGTTTCTGGAAGGGAAAATATACTCTGCTTATCGGACACGGCTCATAAAATCATGTATCAGTGATATAATAACATGAAAACTGCCCCTGCTACTGGACGGTTAAGGATAGTATTAGATGCAGCCAACATCATACGAGAAAACATACAGAAAATGATGGCTTAAGTATATACCCAGATTTTATTGATAGCAAGTCTGACGGGCAAAACCTCATTTTAGTTCTTTGTGGAGGGTGTAATTTGATTTGATGCAGGCAGCTTGTAGGATTAAACAAGCAATATGGATGGAATTGCTTCATGAACAATCTTATTAGTAGCTATGAAAAGAGCGAATCGATGTGCATAAAACCAGTTTAATTTATAAATTTTCATCCTAGTACTATTTACACGCCATTATGTTTGACAGCAGATCAAGGTAGAAAACTCAGCTGGCGATCATCATCACATTTGATTCACCTATGTTGAATTGAATTGAATTATGATCTTCAGCATCTATGGCTCCGACCGGAATAGGGTAGGAGAAAGGATGAACTGTGAACCCGAATAGTTCTTTCTCTTTCCAACTTTTCATGCAGTCCATTGTTTCATTTCACATTAACCTCAATAATGTCCGTAATTATCTTTCCACTATTACAGTTTCTCTTTCAAGTTATATCCCACTTAGAGCACACAATAAATCAAAATCAACCATTCTTCTTTTATTGTGTTTCTAATAAATAAGTAATTTGTGAAGTTTAACGCATTCATTCCGCTACGTAAATTTTTACAAGACCCTGACAGTTTCTTTACAACGGTAATCGATTACCACACTCTGTTAGAAGATAATAAATATAACCTATAGCATTCAATACATCATTATCAAAAGTAAGCTATAATAAAAATTAAAATTACCAACTAAATTTAATTTTCAACTAGAATGACTGACATTATCGTAATAAATTGTATGAGGTTTTATTTGCTTTTCGTGAACAAAGAAATAGTTTAAAATTCACGTACCTTATTTTATTTCACTACCCACATAACAATTTCAACCTGACTCAAAAATTAATCAAGCTTACTTTGATAAGTGGAATGATGTCTTGATGCAGGTTTAGCAATTTAAGCCAAAACAATGTCGCATTAAGCACTCTAGTTTACAGAAATCAAGGTTGAAGTATCCTTGTAAAGACGAGAAAGGAAAATAAATTGTACTTCATACAAAAATAAAAACGTTCAGGATAGGAATCGAACCGAGGGCCATTGGTACACTAATCCGATGCTGTAGTCACTAGACTATTGAATCACACGCTCGAGTTCGAATTCGAAGCATTGTTTATACTTAGTCCAAGTAATCAGATCGCAGGCACCTCTAGTAATTGGCGAAGATTAGACAACGTCGAAATAGGAGTGGCATGTGATGAAACTTCAGTGTACTGAGACGACAGTGAAAGTGCAACACAAAATAATAATTAAAGTTTGACAAGGTTCCTCGCATAGTTGCTGTTTCCAACAAGCTTGAATTAGCTTCGTTATAACAATCAAACCACTTGTTTCTCCCAAAAAATTATTTCGTGCTTGGTTATTAAATTCAACACAATATCAAGCTCGATGAAGTGACGTACAACCTTGTTGCAAGCTGGCATGCTATCTGGGTATCACACGAAAAGTCCGTCAAAATACACTACCAATTCATCACCTATTTTACTTTCCACTACACAGCAAAGATATATTGTCATAATCGTCGATAGCTCACAGCTGTCTAATGTGAATAGGGCACACATAGAAGGAAAAGCATTGTTCGCGGTGTTGCGCGTCATTGCTACCTCAATAGCTAACACAGTAATGGTTCAATCATACTGATATATACATGATTTTAAAGCTTATGAAACAGGCAACAACTTTTATTTCGAATAGGTTTTTCATATTCTGAGTTTACAAGCTGCACCGTAAAAAGTGTGAATTTTGAAAGCAAAATATGCTTATTTTGCGCTTTTGATCTAAAAATTATATATATATATATATAAAGAATCATATCGCTATGTCTCTTAGTTACAGAGATATACTATAATTTCTGGAAGTCTGTAAATTTGTACTTCGGGGGGGATTGGGGGGAAGCTCTTGGGGAATGGGCGGGGACTTTCGAGAAAATGCACCTCTAGTAATGATGTAACAACTGGCCAAAATTAAGCTTTCTCCTAATTATTCCCGACATTTTCTCTTTATTTCCTGGGCTATATGTTACGAAAACATAAAAGGCAGTCTTCAATGCAGTCGCCACATATCCGGACCCGTCGCGTTTCCCAAAAAGTTAAATAATACTTTTTTTCTTTCTTTGTTATTATGTACATTGTTCTTTCTATAACACTTTGACCAGCGCTGTACTATTAAATTTGTATTTCTCAATAAGTGTAATAGGTCGCCTTAAAAAGAAAACGCATATAAAGCGAAATTTATGTCATAGTTGAAAACACTTCATATTAACACCCTATTAACTAAATTAAAAGTTCGTTGAAATATAGTTTAAAATTCAATGTGTGTTCAACATGCAAATGAGAAGCGTAGTTAATTTTATTCTATTCGCTTTTAAGCACAAGTTTTATACAATTAAATTGGAAATATAATCAAAGGCACAGTTCAATATAATATTTAAAAACACGTTACATTAATGTACTACCAACGAAATTAAGTTTTTCGTTGAAATATAGATTGAAATCAAAATGATCTCAACATGCAAAAGAGAATACAAAATAATAGTTACTGATATTCATTTGGTTTTTAATTTCCAATTTTGTTCCGTTAAATTAGAAAATATCCCATGAAACGAAATCTATACCATAGTGGAAAATAACAGTTGAATCCACGTTGAACTAACATCTTATCAACAATATCAAGTCTTTGTTGAAATTTAATTTAAAATTAAACGTACTTTTTTCAACTGATAACGGTTAATCAACGAAAATAAACCAAATATCAATGTTCAAAACACGTTTGTGTACTACTATGGTAAGTGGACTATACAATTTAATTATAATATTGATTTCAAAGATTTTTGCACATTATGAGTTATCTATTATTATGGTGAGTACCCGAAACACTGGCATATACTCGCAAGTGTACTTTTATTAAAATTATTCCTTTTACTTCGAACATAATTTAATCCATTAATCTGCTAATTCTGATTTTAAATATATATCAAGCAGAATTATTACAATCTCAGTTAGAAAAAACTTTCTAAAAAATGACTATTTACCAATTCCTTTTAGTACAGTGGCCAAGGTTGATTTTCGTAAACGATATTGATAAAAGATCCTCATTTCTCCATATAACACTTAAAATTGGTTCACTAATGCCATTCCTTCCACTTTCATTAATCCCGATTTAATTAATGTTGTTAAATTCTGGTAATTTAAAATTTATAAATTCCTTCATTGCAATTTTCTATTACAATCCCACTAAGTTTGAGTATCCGCGATTCTGCGGTGTAGATATCGAATTTCTCTGTTTGTTCCTCACTATGTACGCTAAGAAGCTTGTCGAAATACGTTTCTCATACAACGAGTCCACTAGATCTCAACGTTTTTTTTATTCCTATTCCAGGCTGAAATCCTTTCCTTAAGGAGATTACATTTTGTATATATAGGATGCGTTGGTTATTTGATAACAAATGTGCGTGCAAAATAAAACAGCTTCATCTGACGAAGTTACAAGTACATAATAACGTAAATCTGTACGAATGTGCAACAGTAGTTCAATTACGTATTTATTCGAGAAAATAGTTTTAGGTTGCAATGACGGCTTCCACAGAGGACCTGAAGTAGCTACATGTACGAACTGAGTGATCCCTGTTCATTGGCGACATTACTCTTACAATGGCACGCTACACACATATTAGTACATGGGATATAATATCCCATGAACGAATCGAGTGAGTTCGGACGCCGCATATTTGGTGTCACATGAACATGGAAATTTTAGGACAGTCATCGTTCGGTGTCATGAGCCATCTGGGCAGGTGCGGAGTCTTGTTAAAATACGTATGGTTGTCTATTGGTCACACCGTCTATCCAAAGTTTAAAAACTGTTTTAGCACATCAATATAGGCAGCGGGACTAACGTAAAGACATTGCTGAAGCAAGTGGAGCGGCATGACACATTCCTCGCTACTAATCATTCCTAACACCGTCGCCGTTACCAGGGTTACCAGACGTAATCCTCCTTTTTACGTCTTGTCCTCCCTCCTTTTTCAAATATATGGAAATGTCCTCCATTTTAAGTCAAGAGCACGATGTTTTACGGTCTACATATTTTTTCTCATACATTTGAATGTTGTTTTGCGTGTAACCTTTTGTTAATTTATTTCTCATAGTAATAGTCTATTCGTTTCTGCGTTTTAATATATAATTTATCACAGCGTCTGTGCAAGTTGACTACACAAACATATTAAAACACACGCGAACACACTCTTCCATTCACATACAGGAAACCAGAAATGAATGCCCCTTGATGATTCATATTTTTCTCATAGACATTGTTACATGGAGCATGTTTCAAAAAGGAATGTGAAAAGAGCTACTTCATTGTTTCGCTTCTTCCGCGCCAAGCAGTATTCACTGTTCGTCAATGTCTGATGATTTGAGATTTGTCAGAAGTGTTTGTTTTCATAATTAAGTGTAACTTAAGACATTTGAGACATTTCAAAGTCTGAGAAACGCAAATGTAAATTTAACGAGTCAACTGTTAAAGTTAAATATCCTTGTTTCTCGGAGGGAAGAACAGTGTACGACGTAAAATGTGAAGCTTGCAACTACTACGTACAAGTAGGTAATAAAGGTATTTTAAATTTGGAGCGAAATGTGGATACTGATAAACATAAAAGAAATCTTAACAAAGCAGCTGGTAACGTAAAAATTATTGATGTTTTTAATACCAACATACTTGGTCAGAAGATAAGTGCGGCGGAAGGTATGCATGCCTACCATAATGTTTATCATCATACGAGCTACATGACAAATCTCATGTTGTTCTCAGCTATATCGGAAAATGTTTGATGATCCAGAGATTTCTAAGAAATATCAATGTGATAGAACTAAAACAGAAGCAATAATAAACAATGTGATTGCTACCATGCTACTGATGTTGTTATTAAAGCTTTGGGTGATATTTCTTGTTTCGGGGTGTCAATAGATGCAAGCAATCATGGATCGATCAAGTTATATCCTGTGCTTATCCAGTACTTTGACTGAAAAAATGGTGGCGTTCAAACAAAACTTATTGAAATAAGAATTGAAGCTTTCCTGGCGGCGAATATTATACAGATGTTCTCGGGATATCAGCCAGGTGAAGTCCGACGATAG
>JAGDQP010007003.1:0-11873 GCA_022664845.1 Lepisma saccharinum
GATACGAAATTTGGCATAAAGGTGTATTAACAAGAGTAGTTTAGGAATAATTTACATTTTTGAAAAAGTTGTTAACTTGGATCAAAATGGCCGCACAAAACTTTTTCCACACCATTCGACCTATAGAAACGAAATCTGGTATGAAGGTGTACCATCACAAGTAGGTAACGGCAATGTAAGAAAACTTTTTAAAAATCGCTTTCTTTAATTCAACATAGCCGCCCAAATACCATTTTCCAAACCACTGAAGCTAGAGAAACGAAATTTGGTATGAAGGTGTACCATCACGAAAATGTTTCAATAAATGGATCAAACCACCGCTATGAGCGTGCAGCCCCCGAGGCGATATGGGAAAAGGTCTGCACAGCATTGGGCGCTGTCCCCAGAAAGTCTGATCACAATAAAGGGGACGTAACCCTAAAAATTTGAAGTTGGGGCGCAAATGGAATTCTGGGGCAGCACACCCAGCGTATAACCTAGTATATATATACACGTATAAAAAGCTGTGAAATCCGAGCAAAACATCAGGTGATGTTCGAGCCTTAGGGTTGGTGGTGGTGGATTTTAAGGCCGCCAGCAGGAAGCAAATTTGCTGTATCATCACAAGTAGGTTACAATAAATATGGCAAAGCTTCCCTATGTTTCAATAAATATTTCATTCCCACGGGTGGTGGGTATGGGAAAAAATCTGCAACATGGAAGCACAGTGTCCTGGAGAGTGGTTACGATAAAGGGGCGTAAGTACCCAAAAACTCGAAGTTAAGGCCGCAGCCAGCTACGGGGGGCGAGGACCTAAACGAGGCCGAGCGAGCGAGTATATATATTATACAGGTACAAAAAGCTGTGAAATCCGAACAAAAACACCAGAGGTGCAAAAAGTGGAGCCAAGTTCTTTATCCCTAAAAGGTGTGAAATGGGAGACGGATGAGCCAAGTTCCTTGGTGACAGCATGTAACAGGAACAAAGGAACTTGGTGCGAAGTGGCAAGGTTCATGATCCTCAAGCTATAAGGGTGGTGGGGATCCTAAAACCCACTACGTCCACCGCCACCAACCTTAAGGCTGTTGCCAGCTCGCGCCAAGTTCCTTTGTTCCTGTTACATGCTGTCACCAAGGAACTTGGCTCATCCGTCTCCCATTTCACACCTTTTAGGGCTAAAGAACTTGGCTCCACTTTTTGCACCTCTGGTGTTTTTGTTCGGATATCTCTTTCTTCTAAGTTTTCAAAAATCTTTCAATCTATCATGCGTAAAAGGTTAACGTCGTTCTTGAAGTCGAATAATAGTGTTCCTCTATCCCAACATGGTTTCCTTAAAGGTAGATCAAGTGTAAATGCATCATCAGAATTTATAGAAGACGCTAGTACTGGTATAGACTGTAAAAGCTATGAGTTTAGTATATTTTGTGATCTTAGCAAAGCTTTCGACTTCCTTGATCACTCATTACTTCTGTCAAAACTTAATAATTACGGAATAAGAGGTCTGGCTAATTAATGGTTTAGATCTTATCTTCACAATAGTGTGACAACAGTACTAGTCCCCTATTCTTTAGAGAACTTGGGTGGAGTAGCTGAAATCAAAATAGCTAGAGGTGACGAGTACTGAGTATCCTCTGGTCTAGCTTAAATGTTATCATTTCTGGAAAGAATAAATATCAAAATGACCCAAAGGTTAGTACTACTGTGATGGGACTTTTACCCCCTTGAAAAGCGCAAAAGTCGTAATAACTTATTTGCAAAGTTTATTACATTCAAAGCAAAGAA
The DNA here is from genome assembly GCA_022664845.1 of Lepisma saccharinum. NCBI lineage: Eukaryota > Metazoa > Arthropoda > Insecta > Zygentoma > Lepismatidae > Lepisma > Lepisma saccharinum. Next base: position 1,762 of record JAGDQP010007003.1, read on the forward strand.
ACAATATTTGGGGAAATAACTCAACTATACATTATAAAATAACTCATTATTGTATTTTAAAAAAAAATCAATGGTAGGAATATTAAATGAGTATTAGGCAACAATTAAAATGGTGATGTTTCCATGTGTATCCTTTTTTGTAACTTAATTATTTGTGTATAATACCGTTTCTTCATTCTTTATTATTCAATTAGTTTCTAGAATATCATGAGTTCATAATCTGATATGTTAAATGTATACTATATTTATATACTCTCCTATGTACAACTTGTCTCTCCTCTAATATATTATTATTATTGATATATATTCGCGATGACTGTGTGAGTGATGGTGTGTGTATATTGTGTTTAATTGTATTGTATTCTGTTAACTAAATTTGAATTCACAGCTTGTATTTTAGACACGGTTGCTTATGTTTTCAACATATTTATAATACCTGCCAATTGTAAAATGTATATTGTTTTAAACACTGTGATTGTTACAGTAACACGTATCTTTATTGGATCGATTGCTTCGTGATAGGGGAGTAAATAAATACAAAAATACCACATAAGTGACAGCGGATCAAGGATGGTTGTAGTACTTAATTTCTAAATTACAATGCAAAACTACTGAAGTGATCTTTACAATCCATGCTTACACAAACAGACAATAGTTCACATTAATCCGACGTTCAACTCACCTGGCTACAGAAAGGCTATCAGCAGACTTTCTTTAAAATAGTCCTTTACATCGGCACTTTCGCACTAAGGCACATAGCGGAATAGTACAGAGTTCCTATAGACGTTGTTGCCACCGGAGCTCTTAGTGACTCTTGAAGACCGAATAGTTCATTTCGAAACCTAGATAGTTTGAAAATACTTATTGCAGTTTTTCAGAGTCCGTATTCAGTACAGGTAAAGTGGCAACTGTTAAAGTAAAGTCTACTCCGATGATGCTCTTATAACGACTATAGTATACGATCTTAACTCAACGATATCACAGTAAAGACTGTCATCTCAAACCATTGGTAATAATGGTTTTATACTTTCATAATTCTTCGTCTATTTGTCCAGAATGGGACTTTCCAATGATAAGTACTTTTAGGTATGTTGTAAACCGGGAATTTCTTGGTTTATCAGGAAGAAGGAAGAAGGGAAGTAATACGAAACGAATTTAGACAATAAGTAACGGAATAGCTCTCAGGCTGACACTGTCAGGTGGTTATGCATTGCAAATTTTCTAACATATTTTCACTACGTCTTTTAATTGACTTTAGGAGAAGTTTGAGATACGTCACTTATTCCGCTCATAATGTGGTAAAGTATTGGCTCTTAATATTTCAATACCAACACATGTACACTGTCAACTGAGAACGTATCTTGTCCTTGCTTCACGTAAAATTGATGTACTTGAATATAATATTCAATGTCATTCTCTAGCCATACAGTATTTTTTTTACATTCCGAACAACGTATTGGTGAATGAGGTCATTATAATTCACTTACCCTTGGCATAACTTTTCTATGAACCTCTGTCATATTTGAGCATTTCTTTGATGTACGATTATTACAGAATACGTACAATGAATGATAAAATAAAACATTCAATTAATAAAACTGTTACCGTATTCCAAATGTTACTTGATACGCTAGTGTTACAATAGATCACAAGTTGTAGAAATTACGTATCAATACAAGTCAATGTATTTTCTCAAAGTTACTTCTGAATCAAAATCTGACACCATTCGAGTACTTCAGGGTTCGGTTCTAGACCCTTTAATTTCTTATTTACATCTCAGAAGAATAAATAGTTTTGTGGGAAAATTATATAAATATCATAACTAAAGATAAGAGTATCAGCGAATTACAGAAGAAAATTAATATAACAGCTTCTGCATTAGAAAAAAAGTTCCTTAACAATCTTTATGTAAATTTGGTCATGTCATTTTTATTATATTTTTAAATTGTAGAAAAATCATGTAAATTTGGTTATGTAATGTGTATATAGTTAAATTATTATTACATTTGCTTCTGACATGTTCTACACCACAATGTACAACCTTGTATGGTACATGGAACGAAATAAATACTTCCTTATTTAAACCTCTATTCCTCAAGTGATAGTCGACACTTAATAGCTGCTTTTATAAGCTTCTCTTGATGGTTCTGCTTTTAATTGATCATTACTGAAGAATGATGAGCTTCTATGAATGAAAAACATCAACTATGCAGTAATGGCACGATAAAGTACAAAACTATGTAATCAATGTACTCAAAATACTAAAAATATCATAAAGGATACATTACCACCGAATTTTATATCCTCTTTTAGTGGTTAGGAACAGCAAAATTAACGATTTAGTTTGTTAGGTTTTACACGCGACAATATGTATTATTCTACGTTGTCAAAACCATGACTTTGCTTTACTCGGAGAACTTGCGAAGTTTAAATGGTATACATATAAAAGCTATTGCAAGAGAGTGTTCGGTTTCTCGTTCCTCACTATGTTGGCGACAATGTGTTAACATTTTTGGACTGATCTAAAATATCTACATTTAGATTAAGTTTTCTGAGTTTCAGACTATCGTGCGTCGTCAAAATAGGAACCGAAAACCAAGGCAATAATTTGGTTTGTTGACAGACAGTCAGAGATAGACAGGTAATGCAATAATTTTGTTGCAAGGATCATTTTGACAAACGTACTGAAATAAAACTAGCACTTCATAAGAAAATATAAGTTTGACTACTCAATTCACACAGGTGCAAGAGAGAACTAAAGTTAGATCACACATGTTCAGTGAATGAAAGAGAAGTTTGCCTAACAGTTTTTCAAGTAACTGAGCATTTTTGACTCTGATTGTGATGTCATTTTTATGTGAATGGGTTTGAGATTCTCTGTGAAATGAGTGAAACATAAAATGACATATGCCCCTTTAGAGTTCCATGAAAATAAGGGGATTATTATGTTCAAACCGTGAGTATATACTTGGTATAAAGGCGGCAAATTACATGTACGAAGAACAAAGAGGAAAAGAGAAAGAGAGAAAAAAATTACTCAAATGCATCAATTTGACAAATTACAATTTTTAAATAAGAGTGTATTTCCAAATGATTTTACCGCTCTCTTCTGTCTGTCTCTATTTCCTGCTCTCTCTCTTTCTCTCTGTGGTCCACTCAGACGGAGGATGGCACACACACACACTCACACATACACAGACACAGAGAGAGAGAGAGAGAGAGAGAGAAAGAAAGAAAGAAAGAAAGAGAAAGAACGTATATGTCATTTTGTTCCCTCTTCTGCTGGAACATAATTTACTTTAGATTCTCTTTAATCCTCGGGTTTCTCTTCCATGTCCATTTCATCAACTTATCTTGAAGAAAAACTGTGACTACATTCCGACTAATTAAATCGATGATAAAATCGATGGAAAGAGGAATGGTCCTTTTTAATATTAGACACAGAGGTTGAGTGGTTTGAAAATGAATGTTTCTGGGTGAGCTCTAAGAGAGCATCAAATAAATTTAACATCTGCAACAGCTTTTAGGACATGAGTTACACCGGAGTCCTGATAGTGAATACAAACAAAATATGATTTATTATTTTTGCTATTTTCTTTTCCATTATCCTTTTCTGCTTCTAGTAGCTTTTGTGGAAAAAGTTTTTTTTTTTTAAATACAGAAAAAAACAAATACTGAATCTCCTTCCACTCCCTTTAGTTTCACATACGAAACAAGCAGTGCAATGCAGATAATAAACATATTTAATCAAGTGTAATTAAGAGACAGGACTCTAAATTATATTAAATTACGTCAGAATATTTGTACATGTACGAAATTATTGTATGAGAGCAGCTGTGTTTTGCGTGTTGAGGCATATACGAGCGTAGGATGTACGTGTTCGTACACTAGGTAAACATAGCACCCAAATTTGGAGGAAATTATAAGCTACGCTGAGTAGAGGCAATCAGAGAATAGAAATAAATAACCCCCCGTAAATCTTCTTTTGAATATGGCAAGGCGCTTTGAAAGAAATGTGCACAAGGGATTCAAAGGATTCAAGGGATTCTTCCAAGTAAAGGTGGTTCAAAAACACCATAAATGAAACGACTTCTAGACAGATAACAATAATTCGTTTACTTCATTTTTATATTTTATTTCCATATTCGGTTCAACTTATTGAACCGACAATCGGCCAGATTATTATTGGCCAAAATGCACAAGAAATGAAATATTGAGGACATAATTCATAAAACGTAATTTATCAAATAAAATGGCATGAAATTGAAAATATCAAGGAATGTTCATTTATATTTCAAATCAAGTTGATAAAACTTACATAATATGATGAAATAATATTTCGTGTGATTTTATCTGTATTTGCAAGGTTGTGTATGATACTTGAAAATGTTGAAACCAAAATAGGAAAAAACAGAATTTCTATGCAGATCCAACATCAACACTTCAATAATTGCAGCTGTCCTATTTAACAGGGAGAAAACACAATCGCATAATCGCTCAGACATGAAATAAGCACAGAAGAGACGGATCGTGTTTGTTTCCCGCTCAGGACGAACGTAAGGTTTTCAGAATGTTCACGTATTCCCTGTCCCATAATGCGCACGTCGGGACAACACATTGAACAAAGGCACTGCCATTCCATACCACTGCCGAAAGTTTGCCAAGGGACATCATTGTTCAGGCGTAACGATGTGGAGCCTTCAGTTGCAGCTAAAATAGATTATTAGTATTAGCAGTAGTAGTAATTAATAGCAGTAATAGTATTGTTACAAATGTAGTGAAGCTTTCAACTAGTTTCTAGTTTTAGCTGCACCTGAAGGTTTAACTTACAATGAAAAAAAAAATGTAACATTATTTGATTTAATTGTGTGGTAGACGTCTGGAAGTTATATTATTCATATTCTTACTATTCTATGCAGAGATACATTAAAGATGATCTGCCGGTTGTGAAGCCATGCGGACTACGGCGGTAGTCCAACTACTCGAAATGCCGAGTTCGAGTCCCGGCAGGGGTATAGGTGTGGATTTTAATGATTAAAGGGCGAATCGTGACGGGTCGAAGTCCAAAGTTACTACACTGACCCATATAAAAATAAAATTTACCAAAGTTCTTTAAAGATGAGCTACATTCAGGGCATTCCTCTGGCGTCCTGCAGTAGAAAAATGGTTTTAAAAATTGATAAGAGACGTCTACTCGGTATCTTTATTATATGTATAATGCAAAATTTTGTTTCTTACAGAAGTTCTCGGTTTGAATTCTAATTCCTCGATGTGGGAACCTCTTAGCTATGAATATTACCAATATTCGTTGATGTTCTAAAATATTTATAATTGGGTCTCTGACACTGTGCGTGTGACAAATGATTCTCCCTACACTCAGTTTTAGTATTTAAGCATACTAGGGAAACAACCAACAGTTTCGTTGTACGTACTATCCCAATAGTACGACACTCCATTTTCTGTAGGATTGTTCCTGGTGCTATGTTTGACGTGTGAATATACTTGTGAAGAAAAAGGAATGATTTGATAGAAGAATGGGAGAAATTCCCTAACAGGCGAGGAATTTATCTGATACCATTTCTAGGTTGTATAAGAGTACAATTTCAACATTCTTACGGTGATATTGCTGCTTGAAAAGAAACTCTCTTTTAAGTACAGATTAAACATACGCCATTTAGTAGTGGTCTATTGTACACACATCTAATTACACTATACACATAATTAAACAATAAAAAATGGATGACGCATCAAACAATTACCAAGTTATTTCTTTAATCCGCATTCATTAGCGGTCTCTATCATTCGCATAGAGAAAATATTGTATTGTCTATAATTATACTCAACTCAAAGTTACTCAATTCATATATCAGTACTGCAATATGTTATTATATTTACCCAAGATAGATTTCATAATACAATCTGGCATATTCTACCAGCCAAAAACATTGTTTTAATAAGAATGTTACGGTCATAAACTGAATGTCTGTATCAAAAGATCCACTGAAATATATCACGTCGTCCAGTATACTTTTACTTTGAATAATAGCTTGTAACAGTCTAGTTGCTGTTCATTTTTTATATTAATTTTCTCCCCTTTTGTTTTCTTAGTCTCCGTTTTGTTTCCTTTCTGTGTGTTCTCTTTAGCTCATTCTCTTTGGTTGGTTTTAGACTCTTTGAGCGTGTTTCGTTTTATTTTTGCTTTGGATTTTTAATCGTTATCCTTCCAGGTTTTCGTTAGTCACGCAGCAATGACTTGGATCTAACGATTGTTTTTGATTGGACCTTAGTCAATGCTTCGTGACTTGCTTTTTGTTGATTGGTGTGAATCAGCCTTCTTCTCTGTTTGCTGGGAGAACTGCTCTCCCACGCCATGTTAGTTCAGTTCCAATTTTAAAGACGAGACGAATGAACAAATGGGCTTTCCGTCATCTGTATTTAATAAGTCTTGTCAACGAGAGGTAGATATAAACACCAAATTTAATATACATTCTGATAATATTTCGATTGATTTCGTCATGGTTCGATAATCTTGGTTTCAACTCCAGCCACTATTCTCCGATGAAAAAGTCATATTTTATAATATTCTTTTGTATTTTCAAGATTTATTCAGAACGTCTTTTGTATAAGGTAGTAATCATTTGTAATCACGTCACGTAATTATTGGAGTGAAATTGATTCTTTCCTTACGAAGTATTTTGGACTACAACTTCTTTCGTGTACGTAATGCTGTAACAAAACTTTTCTAAATAAATAACAATGTTTTGGAAATAATTTGTGAAAATATCAACAAAATGTATTTATTATTATAGAAATTATAGACATTTATATGTGTCTACGCAACTTTCAGTTCTGCTTTATTAATTCAATGTACAACAGATAGATCATTCAAATTTGTTTGTTCCTTCAACTCAACAGTAATTCTGTTCAGATTCTTATTAAACTATCATATCCGAAAACGTGCAATATGTAAATTCAAAGTAATAAATTGAAATTCTGAAATTGTTATATTTCTTCGAAAATACATTGTGTTTATATTCAGTTAACGTAGTATAGAAACCTCTCAGTTAACCAGGTACGATCTACGGCATTAATTGATAATCCTCTTACAGTGTTTAGTAGTATTTAAAATGTGCAGTGAGTTATTTAATGTTTGACTTGATATTCATTGGAATTTAACTACTAATCGGTTAGATGAAGTTGACAGCAATTGATACTAATTATCTGTGTGTTTCGGTAAACCTATCGTTTTGAGTGATACGTTTTAATTAGATTAGATCGGTTCATAAATCCGTGGACCAGTGGTAGGATTCTTTCGCCAGCTGAGAAGTGATGACTTGGAAAAGGAACTATATATTGAATTTTTGGTTATTTCTGCGTTGACATATGAAGTGACTCCAGCATGTGATTTGTGTGAATATATATTATTTGCATTTGTGCGTTATGACACTATGTTTGGATTGAGTTGCGACCGTCATTCGTTTGTGTTCGTTCATCTTTATTTCAGGAATTGCGATTCCAGACTACAGGTGTGGGCCCTACTAAGGTAAAGGTAAGACATGGTATTTTGCCACCCAGTAGACTTTGAAGTGAATAAAGACACATTATGAGTCACATATGAGTCGTTATGCGTATCATCGTTTGAGATTATTTCCCAAGTAAAGATTTGCGTTTTTCTTTCTTAATCTGTCGCTAATCTGAACCAGCTTGTACTTCAGAATATGAACTGACGATCTAATTAAACGATTGGAGGTGTCGCCTTATCGGTATTTCCTCCCTCGATCTAAATTATTTTTTTTACAGCGATCACAAGGATCTGGAATCCTCTTTCCCAGATATTCTTAAATCTGGAAGGCATTTCTGCGCCGCTCGCCTGGGGTGTAGAAAATGTTTGGAGCTAGAGGTTAGGTTAGATGCGTTGCGTGGGTACTCTAGGCTCCTGGCGACCCTATTTGTCTGTGCTATCCTCTTTTGGGATCATAGGTTGGGGACGTTACAAGCTTCACTCGCCCTTGTGGTGCATAATTTTAATTGTCGCGGAATATGCTTAATAATCTTCGTTTAACCAACACCAGCATTGTTGAAAAACTCCTGTCACCACCACTTTGATGGCGTATTTAGCAAACGTCTTGGCGTCTCTTAAAAACAAGAGTTATTTTACCTTACCTCAAATTCGAATTAACTCTTGTATGACTATTTTGCTGGAACATTGTATCTATAATATTAGGAGATACAAAAACTTTCTCATTCTCAGTGAAGGTCCTGGAAATTCTACTCTTAGGCTGAATGGCTCTACAGGTACGTCAGTCAGCCAATGCACTATCGTTTCACTTGGAAGTCTTTTGTTTTATACTCTCTTTCTCTTCGCACCCTCGCAACACTGAACAAAAGTTTACCCAGTAGTGTAGCTAATTCCACACGCTTATCATTAACGTCTTAGTTGTTTCTTCCTCCACTGTGCCTATTACATGTACAGTGCAGATAATAAAAAAATATATAAAATAATTAAAAAATGCTTTTCTTAAACAATTCGTAATAAAAGGTAAAAAAAATAAGTTTATTTATGCAGGGTTAGAAATAAAAGCATTGAGCGCTCTCATATACAGTCACTTTATGCATTCTTGAATTAGCGCGCCCCATGCTTTTCTTTTTAATCATGCATATTTTTTTTTTAATTTTTAGTACGAATTGTTTGGGAAAACAATGTCTTTAGAACGTTTTTTTTCTTTCGAGCTATTTCGGTGTTCCGATGCTTTTTGTCAAGTTAATATATTGTGGCTCACATTATAACGTGTTCCTTGACCAGTTAAACGGAACATCGTTGTAGGCTAGTATTTATTTTGGAATAAAGACGTCAACATAGAAGTATTAAAATATGCTTTTAAAATATATAAATACAAACATATATGAAAGTAACAATGGAATATTCAATTGTCACCTAACTTAGTTCGCTTGCAAGAATTTCAGCATTGTATGACGTCGTAAAATGAGTTAAATTAACATTGCAACATTTTTAAGACACCACGAATTATTGTGAACTAAAGAAAAGAATGTAAAAATATCATCAATTCTTTTTTTTTAAGTTTTATTCAAAATAGTACTTGGAAAATATTTTGCTGATCCTTATATAGTTACTCTGTTTAATCTAAAATGACGGTCACTATTATTTACATCATTTATGGTAAATGATTATCATAAGAAGACGAAAGTTGAGGAAGTTTGATTTATGAACATTCGAAATTATATTCTACACATTTTTATATATTTAAGTTCTTGCATTGTTCTCTCAACCCATCAGCTTCCATAAATGCTTTTATTATTTATTCATTATCGTTCCATGATCTGGTCTTGAACATGTAACGAGTTTTGTAGAAGTACAAAATAATAAACGGAAACAAAAATTGATTATATGAATTTTTGTTTCAATTTTATTTAGTAGGTGAAACTCAGCAGCAGTTTGTAAACACGGCCTTTAAAGAAAGTATTTTAGATATTCAGCCATTTTAATCAGGACAAGATACTACTTTTTTATATAGAAACCAACTTAATGTATAGGAACAATAACTGTTTCTGTGTTTTTATCACAGTTTTCTTTCCAATCTTCCAAGTTTCGTCAATGATTCAGAGAAAAGAAAAAGGAAGGTAAAACAGAGAAACAAATATCGGAAGGAGAACAGACAGACAGAAGTGAACAAACGGCAAAAGCTTGAAGCTACTTGCTTAACGCAAAAGATGAAAACGTTGGGGAAAAAAGAGCTTTTGATGCCGAACTTTTTTTTTATCTTTATTTTTCTTAACAAAAGTTCGATTTAGAAGGTTACTACAGGTCACAGACAGGAAAGGAAAAAAAAACGAAGAAATGTGTTTGGCTTTCTCTCATGATTTTAAACTCGGAAGTTTTATTTTGGGAAAATATCAGGTTTCTTAGTCACATCCAGGACAAAATTGAATATATCGTTCCGGTGGAACTATTCCCAGTTAACACCTTTACCTGTATTACTAGGTTAAGTATATTTGTGTTCGTATTACCAATGGCAAAACACACTCAACCCTTGGACAGGTATAAATATATACTATTATATATATACATATATATAGTGTTAACTGGGAATAGT